>JAYRBW010066207.1:0-28560 GCA_036023295.1 Invenusta paracnida | reverse complement strand
ATTTATTAGAAAGGTACCTACTTAATATTTTATGGTGTATCGGTTACTTTTTATGGGGGGTTGTAAGTTATATCTGGTGACATTGTGACATGCACCCATTGACAATATAATTGTCCTTGATTTAATCTTAAATTATTACATATTGTTTACATTATAATAGAGAAATTCTAACTTTTGTTGATCCTGTTTGTTTTATACTATTTGTCTACCCAAAATCTTGTTTCTAAAATTCAAAACAATTAAATTTTTTATACAGTAAAACAGTTTTAGAATTAGATACACACTATGATGTCTACACAAGCAATGAATTACAACTCTGGTCTATCAGACCCCATCTTCATACAGTATCATGTGTAAAAGAATTTAATAAAAATATTTAACACTATTTGATTAGTCTATAGGTACCCATTCCTATGGGATGCCATTGTCATTTACTTTAGTATTTACATCAAATTCATTAAAATAAAATGATTTTATAAATTACATTATTATTGACAAAACTGATTAATGCAATGCATATAAAATCAATAAGAATTAAAAATCAATATGTATAATTACTCTAATTTATACAATCACTGATATCACATTCACTGTTATTAATTTGTTATTCCTGTAAAAGTTAATAATGTTAATCATAATATATAAATTTTATTTCAAGATATAATTTTAGTAATACTAATAGTATTGCTATAAGTATATCTAAGATAATTATAGTATTTGTTTTATAGCTTTTGACTTTATTTATACTTCTTAGGCATTCTTGCATTATAGATCACCTGATTTGATTAAAATTACCATAGATTACTAAAAAGAAATTAATAACTTGAGTTAATGTCAAAAAAATTTGCTTTAAATCTCCTACTTTCATCTTCAATGACCTCTATACATGGTGGCCTAAAAGTATGTTGACAGTTATACAGTTGTATTACTATATTACAAAACATACATCCCATTACAACATAGCAGAACATGCCGAATTAATGAATGACATAATGGCATAAAATTAATCAAACAACAAATAAATGTTTTCCTAATTATGCAAAATATTCAAATTGTTTACCACACTGACACATTCTTGTAACCAGACTTGTAACACTCATGCATACTTCTTGGCAAAGTTTTTTATATGCATAAATATTTGAAAATGCCTCCACAAAATTGTTTAAGTCATCAATGCTACAAGGTTTATGGAAGAAAACTTTGTGTCCTTGAAAAATCCCCATTGGAAGAAACCCATAAGGGTTAGGTCTGGGAATCAGTGGTCAATCAATGGGTCCACAATGACTGATCCATCTCTTTGGAAATTCCTGGTTAAGAAGAGTGAGCACAATGCAAGCATAATGGGGAGGTGCCCTGTCCTGCTGAAAATACAGTTCTGCATAATTGTCTTGCTGCTTCATTTGTGGGATGACAATTGTTTGTAACATATTCCAATATTTAGCATTCTCCATTGAGAGTTGTCTCAAAGAACACTGGACCCAAGAGATCTGAGCAAGACACACCTCCCCAAACTGTAACTCCTGGTTAATTTAATTGTTCCTTGTAGGTTAAATGAGGGTTCTCTAACAACCAATAGACACAGATGTGTCTAATAACTGATCCCCACAATTTAAACATGGCCTCATATGACCACACTATCTTTTGTAATACACCCACACCATGCTCTTCCTCATTAAGTACCAATTCACTAAATTGCAACCATTGGTCCAGATCATCTTCTAATAGTCAGTGAATAACTCTTGGTATATACATTTTGAACTTTAAATGCTGCAATAATCTCTGCAAAGATGTTTCTGGAGATGTTGAGTTTGAGGGCAGCCATTCTTTAAGATTTCCTAGGACTGTTAAGAAATGTTTGAGCCACTAACTGTTCATTATCCTTGGTTGTTGAAGTTACAGGCCATCCTCTTTTTGGAGTATTACTAACAGAGCCAGTGTGGTCAAATTTGTCACATATTAAATAAATGGTTTGCCTGGGAGGATCATTTCAGTATTCTGCCCACCCGTTTATACGGACAGTCTCTGCATTTTCATGTTTCTTCCAATATTGTTTTAATATCCCCTTTGATTGATTAACATCTAAATTTCCAGCCATTTCAAACATAAATAAAAACTCAGTAAATTCAGTATCACTAACAATTTAATTAATGGCAAGAACAGAAGGTACAAATCCAACAGTGTACCTAATTACAACTGTCTGCAGTTAAACTAAACACTGCTCATTGGTTAACATATCTTTCTAAACACCAATCACAGTGGCACACAATAAGGTTCATGTTATGGTTTATTTAATATAGCATAATATATGTTCATTTATAGACTCACATTTTTTTTCCTTAATTGTTTGCCTGCAAGTGCTGCCTGCAAACATTTGGGAAATTTGTGTGCAATGTGTTTTGGACCAAATCTGTATCCATTGCAATAGGGATGGTTTCTAGGTGAGAGGGTTCTAAGTTATCATTGTCCAATGTTAATTTTATCATATTAATCATTTCTGATGCTAAAGAAGGGTGAGTGGGTGATTCTGAGTCTAGTTATAACTTACTTAAATGCTTATTTCCATGACCCCTCAATTAATTGCTGGGTCACTAATAACATTTTTAATGGAATTAATAATAGTTTAAATTAATAGTTTTGTCAGAATTCATAATAGTTTTATTTTTTATTTTCACAATAAAATAAACTATAAAAACATATGTAATGTTAAGTCATTTATTCCAAAAGTGAAGCACATTTTAGGTCATGTATTCTAAAGAATGCCACTTGTTAGTCTTAAGTTAAATTCAAAGTTAATATTAACATACTATTATGTTACTATTAATATTAATATTAGGACAAATGACATTAAAAACTGGCACACATTTAGCTGAGCACTGCTCTACTTTTACTGATGAAAAGAACCACTTAAAAATAAACAATTGTCAAATTGTATCTAGGATATTGCCAATATTATATATAAAATATTATGAAACTAAATTATTAAACTAAATCAAACTAAATAAATAAATAAAGTAAACTCACTATAATATTATCAAAATTAAATAACAATAATTGAAATAGTAATATATAAGGCTTATATTAGTTACATCAGGGATCATGATCATGATGCAAACTACAAAAAATATCCACTGGCCCTCCAGGTGAGTGGCTCCTTAATTTTACTTGCCACCAGGCAAGTGACTTTTAACTAACTCATTCTTCTCTCACCCCCATTGGATATCAATGTCAGTTCCCCAAATAATATTACTATTAATGCCCGAAAATGTGTTTTTAAAACAAAATTTCCTAAGATTGAAAAAAGTAAGAAAATAAAGAAACTATATACAATATATATATATATAATATGTAAAAAAAGTTGCCACAGTTCATACAAAAATGTATGATAGATATCACAAAATTACACATATTGTCATTTATTAGTTCAAACTAGATTCCAATAGATCACCATGCTTGAGTTATAATTATGACAATTATAGGCACACAGATTTATCAATAACTAGGCTGACAACCTGATTGGTTAATGGCGATTTACACATTTAAAATTATAAATGATACTGCCATAGAACTGTTCTATGGATACAGCAATGAAAGATAGGTGAAAGCACAGCACACAATTAATCGATGTCTCTGTCTGTCTATCATGACACATGTAGTAGCTAGCTAGCTGTTTGCAGATAGGCAGCATTGTAACACTGTACACAGATTAATAGATACACTAGGTAAGGGGTAAGGAAGAAATATATATCACTTTATCACTGTTGCATCAATGTCTATTATAGCTGCTATAAATAACATATAGCCTGCAGACTACTGTTTTCTCTACACATTAACTGAGGAAATGTATTCATCCACCAGACAAAAACCACTTGTTGATCAAAAACCACTCGCCATAAGTGAGTTGGCGGGTGATTTTTGCATCCCTGGTTAGATTATCATATACCATAATGATTTTGACTATGTCATAACAATTACTTCTTTTAAAAAAGTTCTTTGTATCACTAAAAATAAAAGTTAGGCAGTGCTAAACTAAATGTGTGCCAAAACTATTATTATTTATAATAATAGCAATGTCATTGTCAATGACAGTGTCAATATTATGTATTAATTGAACAATAATAAAGTTTAACTTTTAGTATATTACTTATTAATATAATAGTAATACTAAGTTAGTAGTATTAAATACTATAATAGTAATACTGACAATAACTATAAGTTATAACTGATATATTATATCATTGATGATTTATTAATCAATGGTCAATGATTGATTAATCATATCAGACTCATAGACATAGACATATATATGTATATATTATGTTATATAACAAAAATATATAAATTACCATATGATTAATTTCTTAAAATTACTGTCATTTAAACTATTTGACAATATAAATATAAATATAAATAATAATATTATTATCATTATAATATATTAACAATAAAGTCTGTAAGATCATATCATATTGTCTAACAACAATAAGTTGTAATACAGATTAAGTCATAAAAAGAAAAAATATTCCTATACTATAGTAGTAATATCATGGCCTCTTTTATATACATGCTGTGACTGGCAAAAAAGTGGTTTTGCTTCACCAAAACTTAGATGGGTGTTGTGTAGTATAGAAAAAATTAGTTTTTATAGGCACCAGAGAGATAGAGGGGTGACATTACTCACTCTGCTGTGTATTTTTTATACCTCCCATTATGTTTAAAACAAGGAGGTGTTGAGTGTTGCAAATGTTGCTAAGAGGAAGTACTTATTTTGTTTCACCCAAATAGTGTAAGTAGGTATCAAAATACTGAAACAATAAAATTACATTGCAATGCTGTTCCAACTAATTTTGGTTTTGGTGTAATAAATATTCCTGAAAAACAAAAAAAGAGATGAACATAAAATTCTTGACAAAGCCTACTTCATATTACACCAGGAATCTTTGACTCTAATTGTGCCCCTACAAAGGCTGAACATACATCTGTCTCCTACAACTGATGCTGCACTGACATCTCCCTTACTGGATAATATCGAAAAATTTGCTTTTCCCAAAGTGCTCCTATTTCTAGGACAGGATTCTGCACCTATTCTTCAGCCTGAAGTGTCTTCAATTCCACAATGGGAATTTCTCACAGGATTAATTCAATTATAAGATGAAAAGGAATGGCACACATCACAATATGCTCTACAAGGAAATGTTAACTTGAAGACTAACATTGCCCACCTCCAAAGGCAGAAGAATATGCTGCTGATGGCTAAGTACAGCAACATTTCTGAGCTTTTGAATATACTAGAAAGTAAAAAATGTTACCTTAGTTAAAATGTTGCTAATCTAGAATTATAGTTTAAAAATACTCAGCTGTTGATATAAATTTAAACTAAAAGACACATTTTGCTTTATTTCCTGACATAGTAAAATAATTTTCTGCCACTCTTCTTTTAAGTCCCAAGGCTTATTCATTTGTGTGAAAACTTATAACATACCAGATAGGAGAACTATTCAAAGGTGGATTTCTAATTTTAAATGTCTTCATGGTTTCACTGAACATCCTTTGTTGAGTTGAGGGACAACGTTTTCAGTTAGTTGAGAGATACATTTAAATATTGTTATCCTGTTTTTTAAAAATGTTTATTAAGAAAAAAGTGGCGAGTATTCTAGTCTGACAGGTATTGATTTGGATACACATTTAGGTTATTTCACTAGAAATCATCCTGATTTAGAAAAAGTTGCTAAGAATATGCTCCTTTTCATGGCTGTCAGAGTGAAGCGATTTTGGGAGTTGCCATTACCTTATTTTCCAGTCAGTAACATACACATTTTCAAACCTACATATTTTGCCATGCTTTTATTGTGCTAATTTTTAACTTTAAAATATCACGAAATGAATGAAATTTAAACCTCACAATAAGTTAACAATATTGTAAATAACCACTACTTTTATATTTTATGACACTAGTCCATGTAGTACTTATAATTATATAAATCACTAGCCACAATGTTGATGTTTTGATTATTTTTGTTACTGCATCATCTAATTATTATTATATATGTATTATTATTAAATAATCATTTTCATGTTTACTGATCACCAAAACATGTCCTTAGCTACCAGAATACCTAGCCTAAATTGTTTTATAACATGTTACAACATGACTAAAAATATGGGATAATGAAAATTACATTCAATAAAATTAATTACCAGTAAACTGAATATAAAAATGTTAACACCACTATAAATGTTTTAAATATCTGTGTCTAGAGAAAAGTATGGTTTTTGGAAATTGAAACCAGACCTAATATAATTGTCATATTGTAACTATTATCCAATATATCTAGAATTATACAAAATATACATTTATTTAACATAACTACTGTCTAAAAGTAAGCAAAATAACCTATTATTATTATAGTTTTCAAAACTATTTAGGCTATTTATTAAATAATTGGTTACTTTCATTAACAGATATAACATTTTATTTATTTTCGATATATTTTATTTCTATGTTATACATTACAGAAATGTTAATATTAACAGCTTACTTTTATATTTTAAAATGTATAATACAATTTTTGTTTTCATCAAAACTATTACAAATATGTTAATACATCAAAGTATTTTCTTAAAGGCAAGTTCATTGCAAGGATAACTATTACTGACATGTTGCAATAGGTTTTATCTTGTTGATTTTATTAATATACAAACAGCTTTTTAAATAGCATTAGCTATTGTTAATGTCCAATATGCACTATAATCCCTGTTATTTCATCTCTCACCATAGGTATGAAACAATTTGTTTCAATTAGAACATGATATTGGAGAGTAAATACAAATCTGCAAGGACATTTGTTATAAATATTTTTACACAGCTTCTTGAGATATTTATATAGGATTAATGGTAAAAAAATCAACTAATGATTTATTTTGATACATAAAGTCAGGAAAGTTACAGAGTTTTGTATTATGATTTGTAACTTGTCATTTATGAATATCAATGCAGGCAAGGAGACCAATATGCATACAATAAATTGGACTTGTGCTATTTTTATAGTAAATGAAAATTTAACTACTGCTTTGAATTTAGAAGTGTGACTGTATTATCATATTAAATTTTATTTATTCCATTTTAACATTAAAACCTTTGCTATATTTTTAAATGTCAATTAATTTAGACACACTGCAATAAGTTAGATAATTATAACTATTTTGTTAACTATGTCACTATATATTTATTTACCAAATAGTCTCGTTACATATATCTACCGAATTTCTATTTGTATGTGACTTAATTTTCTTTGGTTTTGATTCCAGATAATTGAGACAGACAGACAAATACATAATGGATCCTGGTTACTATGGCAACTATCAGAGCAACTATGGGGACCCCAATGCCCAGGGCCAGTATGGTGGAGGGTGGGGTCAACCTGATCAATCTGGGATGAACTATGGTCTGGCACCCGGTATGTCACCTGGTATGGCCGTCCCTGGTGGCTACAATGGTGGTTACAGTGGCTATCCACAACAGTCTGGGAACCCTTATGCTGCAGCACCTGGTGGAATTCCGCCCTATGGAGGGACTGGTTATCCTGAGGTTCCTGGGGTCCAAGGGTATGGTACTGCAGGTGGATACCCGGGGGGTTCTGGCATTGGGTTTAACTATGATGGGGGACAGCAGCAACAGGCTGGGGGAATGCCGCCCTATGGAGGAGGACAGCCTTATGGAGGGGTAGAGGGGGCTGGAGGCCCGCCATATGCACCACCACCACCACCAAGTGGTGAAATAGATGTGTCTGGAGAGCAAATGCACCACGCGAAAGGTAGGATATATATTTTATTTATATATAACTGAATTTAACCTTGTAATTTATTGATTATTTTTTATTTGCTGAAATAACCTTACCTTTAGCTTTGGCTGAACGTCAACCAATCGATATATATATATAAAAATGTATGTACATTAATAGATCGTCTTTTTGTGAAAATTACTTGAGTTATCATTTTGTCTCCTGTACATTTTGTTTATTCATGGCAGACACGAAAATGTTTATACATACATAGTGCGTAATGTACATAACATATTAATCGGTGTTATAATTAAGCTGCATGAGTATTGCTGCAGTGATCAGATTTTATATCATAGCTTTTGAGGTGTTTAGCCAGTTTTTAGAGAGATGTTTTAAAATGTTATAATTTCGAAACAATTGATACATGTGATAAACTTTAAGCCCTTTAAGGTCACTCTATATACATAGCTTGCTAATCTATTTTCATTTTTATTGTTATATTTATAATTACTTATTTTTTAACATTTAAATAGACATACAAAGATAAAAAGTGCTTGCTGCAATATATTTGTTTTTTACCACCAACTTTCTAGTTTAAACTTAGTCATGTTGACAGAATGCCATAGGGTGACATGTTCTGTTTAGTTTACATGATTAAGAGGTTCAACTTCGAACATTTGTAATACAATACAACAAAAATAATATTGCAGCAAGCGGATTCTATCTTTACGCCTATATTGCATTTAATGCAGCAGAGAACGAATCACCGATTTAAACATATATATATATATATTGACAACATAAGACTGATTCCATTCTTATTATATTTATGCATATATTGTGTCATAAGTTTGTCCAAAATACCTCGAAATCGTGCTATCTTCGTTCAAATCTCGTAAATGCTATGTTTGGACATTTATTAAAATATCTGCACGAGTTTAATTTTATCTATTGCAATTGTGGATTTTATTTTTCGCTACTATGGATGGTTCTTAGTTTATTGTGTCCGAGATGTATTTATACGTCTATTTATGTTACATGTTTATGTGAACATGGCATGGAGCAATTATGTGATCGTTTTATTAAGTTGGTTTTCTCTTAACTTAAACTAAATACTTTATTTTGACTATCAGCTAATAGTTTAAAGTCAAATTGTTTTTATATATATTCCCATATATTATATTAATTGCATTATACACTTCTCAATAACATCACAATATACTTTGTAGTTTTCTCGTGTGTCTTTTCTGAGTACAGCTATTTCTTTCTACGCGGCATTTATTTCAGTAAAAATACATATATTATATAAGATGACTAACTCATATTTACTAATTTTTAAATAACCTATTTTTAATAAGGTTAAACATTGCTCTATTAGTTTCTGTATCGCTGCGTGTATGAATCAGTGATGTAGTAGCAGTTCCAGTAGCATCACTCTATTATTGAATTGAACAATTTTTTGTTCCACCGCAGCTCTATGTACCTCGTCACTTTTGACGCCTATAATATGGAGATACCTTTATTATTTTATTACCGAAAGTAATCAATACAGTGTGCGCATAATACTGTTACACTCAACACAGTCGAAGTATCTTTATTCTTATAAAATATGCGTTTCCCTTTCAAATATACCATTCTACAAACTTTATACTTTTATACCATGCCATCGCTGTCCTGAATGATGTCCTACTTGAAAGTATTAGTGAGGGTGAACCTCTAAATGCATATCATTTTATTTATGTTTAATACACAGATCGTCAGCTTCATAATTAAATCCACTGACAAATTTGCATTGTTACTCAACTGTACTGTGCTTATATGGTTTATTATTAATATATGTTTATGAGTAAGTCGCATATTGACATACATATTTGAAGTAAATATGCTCAGATTCTCTTGCTAAATATGTTAGATGCTTATAGGTTCTGTCATACCGTCGTATTTTGTACGACAACAATATCATCAACGTGGGTGCATAGTGAAATGGGCTACTTGTGACGTATGAAGTGACCCCATTGTATTCAATGTATTAGCTAGGTTTGAGCCTGCCTGTCTTAGTACGACGTTGGTAATTCGTAATTATTTTATGTCAGCTGATTGCACAGCTAAACTGTTTCATATTAAGCTTCTTAGTGCGTTCAGTGCTGAAAAACTGTAGTGTATGTATTTTATAGTTTATTGGTTGGGGATTGTTTATATTGTGTAATTATCTTCATTATATTATAGATTATTAGATTAACTATATTTTTGTAGAATTATTATTTGATTTTTTCTTAAATCATCCGTGAAATTCACACTACGATGATAAATGATTAGAAAAAACACACATTTATATCTTTATCCATACAAATACAATACTACACAAACATTTCAAAACTTGTTTCTTCTTCAAATGATTTAAAGTCATATATATATATATATATAACTTTGCTAACTTGAATTTGAAAGTATTGGAATATTTTTCAGTGGCCTTTATCAATTTTGTCTTTCAAAATTACCTTTCAATATGCACATTCCTAAATGTATCTTTTTATTGTAAATGGTTTGCAATTTTTGTATTTAGGTATCGTTGTCATTTTAAATCCATAATTTCAGCCACAACTTTGAGTCAATTCGTATACATTACATCGCAAATGGCACCTTTGAAAGTTTGCATTTTGTGTGGAATCGTTTTATTGTATATTTGAATACATTCCTAACGATGTATAGAATAAATATATGAATTTCTAACACATAGAATTTCGTTTTTCGTCCATCTTTTTACAGTTGGCACTGCCTATGGTTTTAGGCCACTCCCTTCTGATAATAAAGGTGACTATTGGTGTCAAATCCGTTATGTTTTTTGAAGTCTATACCCCCACCCCATGTTTATAATATTTTGCGTTATTGTTGTTGTTATGGTTACATGTATTATATGTCATGGCGCACGTGTGTATTTTATGTTTCTATCCACTCATTTATTATTTTATGTACATATAATTTCACTGTTGAATTGGTTACTGTTTCTATGGACTTTATACTAGACTATTTGACCAGCATGTTTTTTATGCGTCTGATTCACCTACATCACTGCTTTTTGTTGGTGTTCAGACTACTAACATTATCGTAGCGTATCATTGTTATATCTGTTCTCTTATTGTTGTCTTATTAGTTACTATTAACTGGTATGAAAAGAAACTTTATATCTATGTTATGTATACGCCTGGTACCGAAATTATTTAAATTATTCAATTGTTGAGTATTTTACCCATATACCTCTAACTCGAGTGGAACTTCATTGCACACATCACATCACAAATACACCTATTGTGATTAAGCAGCTCTGCAAAACTTTATATAAGCGAGATATATACCAAAAATGTTAAAAGTTATAATTCTACATAATGTTAAGCAATTTATATTATTATTATAAGCATATTTTCTGAAGATTCTGTCTGTGAAAGTCGTTTTCTGGAAATTGCGATAATGTTTAGTTTGATAGTTATGCATGGATATTAAAAAGCTTGTCCTTCAAGTAAACAAGCTTGTCCTTCATTGTAAACACGTTTTCAAGTACAAAATTTAAGGGTAACTAATTCATAATTAAATTTGTTATAAACATAGGTTAAACGTGTGATAAAATCTCGTTTTTTTTGTTTAATCCCCCCCCCCCCCCCGAAATATGACATAACTAAATTAGCTTCAGTAATTGTATGTACTGCGACTCGTTATTTTCTTAATTATATATTTTATGAAACATGATTATAAAATGAGATTTTCGAATTTAAATTTGCTGTCATTATGAACATATAAAAGTATCCACCTCTTTTGATACAGAACTTAACCTTCACAGATATTATGGCCTTTATTTCTGACTCCTGGTGACTTCTGCATTATCTGTTTGTATATATGTCATTTGTGATTATATCGGTGTCGGCATACATTATGACTGATTATTATTTGAATATCATTTACTTACCAACTAATTAAATTGTTACTGCATTATTGTAAAATCAGTATTACCAGTTTATCAGTTGTACATAGACATTGATTGATTTCAAATACAATTAACTTGTAGATTTTCATTAATGAAAGTCTATATGAACGTATAACGGTATAATTTAATTCATTTTCCCTAACATTTTTAAAGTCCTGTTATGTGTACATTCGATATAAGTATACTATTACCGATATTTATTGCCTAACTGGACTAATATGCACATAAATCAACGATAAAATGGTGATGGATGATATACTTTCCAATCGATTTTTTGTATTATAGATCTGCATGTAGTTGATAATAATATGTATACAATATATATTGTGGTTGTAGTGATAAATTATAGCTTTACAATCAAATTAAGAAAAAACAAATTTTATTTCCAAAATTAACGAATTCTATTATTGATTCATATTATTTAAATGTAGTATTTATTGTGACTTTTCATTGAATGCTGTGATAATCGTTTGAATTGTAAATTATTTGATCTCTTTACTTCGGTTCTGCAGTGGACAGTGGCCAAGAAACGAGCTACTGGGAAACCCACTACGGCACTGCCAGAGGCACTATTACTAGCTACACATCCAATGGCACACCTACCACGCACTACTATGGGGCGGAAGGTGATGGCAGCAGCTATGGAGCTAGAGGTACTGGCAGCAGCTATGGAGCTGGAGGTACTGGCAGCAGCTATGGAGCAGGAGGTACTGGCAGCAGCTATGGAGCTGGGGGTACTGGTAGTAGCTATGGAGCTGGAGGCAGGGGCGGTACAAGTGGCTACAGCGGTAGTGGAGGCGGTAACAGCTACACGCGTGATTCTGACCGGACAAGTTCTGACGGCGGCGGAGGTAGCGCTGGTCGTGTAATCATCGTGCGAGATCCTCAGCCTTCTAGCGGCAGCGGAGGAGGCGGAAGTCCGCCCAAGAACTCCGGAGTACCACCTAAGGATGCCAAGAATACGGAGCCACCCAAAGGAGAGTACAAGAAGAAGTTGGACAACCTGGCTGCTCTCATGACAGATGTTAGCTTTGATGAGGAGACAATGAAAGATATGCAGTCTAAAAATAATCTACAGTAAAATTAGGTCATTTGTTCTTCTCAGCTTCTCCTCTTTATCTCCTCTCCTTTTCAACACATCTCATGACAATGAAACTTAATCTTGTCCTACCTCGTATAACGCCCTATTCAGTCGTTCCTTCCCTCTGCGCCTAGCTTTATATATGAATACAGAGCCTAACTCTGCAAACCGACCTATTTAAAATACTCCTTAATATTTGCCTAATAACATTGTTTTACAATAATTGTAGTATATTTATTTTCATCCAGTCGCACGCACTCTACTCTTCTAATTGACGATTAATGTCCAACGTTTCTTTATAAACTGTTGAATGTGTTGTTATCATTTTGTAATCATATTTAACTGTCATCTTTTCAACATTGATATGTTGTATTCTCAAATAGAGCCTATCACTATGTACTTGAACTACTTTTTATTTGCCGATAACTATTTGATTTCTCACTGCTTTACACAGTATGTACTTATCTGTATCCATAAAGATTACGGTTAACACTGCTCACTCAAAACATTGATGTTACTCAAAGTTGTAAATAGAAATATATCTGTCTTCCGCTTTAACACCACATATTTTATTTGTAAATGCATTAATGTAATGTCAATATCATACGTAACTTTACTTACTTCCAAAGAGGCCTTATTCCCAACAATTGCTACTGCTTACTCTCCCCCATGGCTGTGACTGTTATGTCCAAGAACTATTTGTAAACTCACATGACCTTTATTCGTACTATTTGGTTTTTTTTACAAATGATATCATTTTTTGTCAACTATACTACTACGACGTTTTTTAAAGTTAATGGTATTATTTCCATGGTAACATGTAAGATGACCATAATTTAGTCACCAATTTTCTATTTAAAAATTAAGACATGAATTCCTCGTTTTCCTATAATATGTAATGATTTATTTACTGTTTCTGTATGAATGTGTTATTATTAATTATTATAATATTCGTGGTGGTGGTTCTCTGGACCAAATTTCCTTTTTTAATAAAGTAACACTGTACGCTCAATATCACCAATCATGCTAAAATATACAATTTTATTAATATACATTCTTCTTTTTTTGTGTTTGTAATATAATTTTTGAAGATAAGATCGTTTAATATATCTTTGTTTGATTATAGTATATTGCTAGGTACCTATATTTATCTTGCTTATTATAAGAATCGTCGGCATAATATTATAATTTATTTTAAATGTGTTTATATTAATATTACACGTATATGATTAACTAAGTGTACTAGGTACATGATATAGCATTTGTATTGAATAAAAATGAATAAAAAACGTTTTCCATGTAAATTTTCTACATACAAGAACCAGAATAATCGAGTAGTATTGTTAATAGGTAATTTTGAAATATTACCAATTAATAATGTAATACATACGTATTTTGAGTGTAAATTGTGTGTTAGTAATTAATACACAAATAAAAGTTTGGCATTATTTTTTATATGTATATTAATTATCTTTGACATAAATTGTATTTATTCATAATTGAGGAAAATACTTGAATGCTATTTTATGTGTAATATCTTTATAAAATACACAAAATTAATAGAATTCATAATTCATTGTAATAATGACCATTACTATGGATTCGTTTAAGTTTTGCAATACACACATTTAATACATTCTGCTTTTTGTATGTTGTGCAATATATAATTATCCTATCCATAGTAAAATATTAGTATAGTATTTAGTAGTTTTTATTGACAAATAGTTACTTATGTTTAATCTGAAACCTCGAATAATAATATTAAAAATGGTTTACATTTATTAATGTGTTTTTAACTTATGCCAGATGTACTCTAGTATATGAAGATATAAATTTGTTTCATTGTGTAGGAATAGATTGATTTTATGCTTGAAAAATGGTTACTATTTTATAATATAAAATGTTGCACTTCAATATTTGAGGGTTAAGAAGGAAAAAACAATATCAGTATATGTTATTGGATGAATTTTTAAATTGTCAAATTTTCGAATACATATATTATTTAGTATATTGTTTAATAAACAAACCATTTAAGATATTTTTAGTTCAAAATTGAAGTATAGTTTAGATTCAATCAAATTAAGCTACTTTATATAGTACATTGCTGTGGAAGAATTAATTACTACATTTTTTGGCACGATATCATGTTCTAAGGGCCAGTTACGAGCAATGTGTATCTACTTTATTTAAAACAGCGTAATGTTGCATTAGTAAATATCTCATTTATTGCAATTGTTGGAATTGATCACAATTGTAAATGTAGTGTTGTTTAATTTAATTTTTTTACATTAACACTGTCCTGCTTCCACTAGAATACCTTAATTTGATTGAAGACCTAGACCTCTAAATTGAATATTTATTTATGTGCAGAATTGATCCGAACTTTCTCACTAACAATGTCTCTGGGCGACGACGGCGCACCTTTACCAATTATATCAAACAATGGCAGTAGCCAATCACAGCCGGCCACGCCTACCGACGTGTGGCAGGGTATCGATCGCTCTGTACCTGCAGTGGAGCAGGGCAGGGCGCTGGTGGATGGACTGTACAGCTTCCGCGATCGCTACTTTGAGACACGAGATGTAGTGGAGTGGGCTGTACAGAAGAAATCGGATGTAGAGACTAGAACGAGGGCCACTGTAGAAGCTCTCGATAGTCTGGAGGAGTTGGCGGGAGGCAAGGAGAAGGCCGTATACTTCATGCTCAAGGGCAAGGTTTGTTTGCTTAATGTATTCGTACAGCTTTAGTCTCGTTGATGACGTGCGGTGCTGTGTTGCACATCTCTCGATAAAGCCTAGTAAAAAAAGCTACAATTAACATTTTGACACATTATTTTGATTTGGAACTGCATCATGTGCTAAAAATGGATCATCTAAGAGGCAGTTTACTCCATCTTAGATATTTACTTATTAGATTGAATTATTTAAAAAATAAAATATGTCATAAACTACTTTTAATGTTAAGCATTTTCGAAAGTTATTAATACTATTTCATAATAATTGGAGTAGTTTGGAGTCCACGTTAGTTTTATTTGTGGAATCAACTACACAGTAAAATGGAAATTCACGTAATTAGTGACTTTAACAATGTACTGTAAACCAAAGTCGGATAAGCGTATTTATGTGCATCCGATATTTATGATGTCATCTCTAATCAAGTTACGCGTCTCTATGATAACGTTCTCCTGTTTTTAGGCGCTGAATATCCTGCCCGACTATCTGCCTGAGTGTCAGGAGATGCTGATGAGCTCGATCAAACTAAACCCCAAATTGGCGGAGGCCTGGTGCCAACTAGGGGAGTGCCACTGGAAGCGAGGGGATGTTCAGGCCGCACACAACTGCTTTAAGAGCGCTCTGGATCATCAGGTAGGTCGGCATAGACGTGTCTCAAAGCAGACTTCGGTGTGTATATGTAGTCTATTGGAGGTCTAATGGGCCAGACATGTATTGCCAGCCAGCGTTTGGAGTACAGGCGCCAACATGACTGCTATAAATATAATATACTACATTATAACACTGTTGGGTTAGAGGATGCAGTAATAACTTAGTAGACCAAAGCTGAGCGCATTATTGGTGTGCCAGGAAGGCTCATACCAACATTACTGTTTCATATTACTAGTTTTAAATTAATTTGTTGTCTATACTTCCTTTGCAGATTTTTATATTTTTTTTAATTTTAAGATTATAAGAAAACTTGCTGTATAATCATAAAGTTACAATAACGGATTTTACCAAAAAGGCAATGCAGTTAGTTATATGAACATGATGTAATAAACAATGATTTATAAATTATCACTGAATTATAATAATTCCTGAGTGACAGTAACTGATTTCACATGATATATAAACTACAAACAAATATATATTTTAAGGATTTTGAAATGCATGTGAAAGGGAATATGTTTGAAAATGAATAGCAGCTGCTAAGACTGAACATATGAGCAGCCAAGAAATGTGATACATTTACGCAATTTATGGATGTCTCTTTTTAAAAATCGAAGAGTTGTACGTCGTATTCATTTATTTTTTATATAGTATCTGTAGTAAAATTCTAAAGGTATCCTGTCTTATCAATTATTTTTAGGAACTTAATAATGTTTTCACATGGCATGTAACATTGGATGTACATCTGATGATATATAACTCAAGAAAGGAGGCATCACTTTATGTTTGTAATTAAATACAGTTGGTAATTTCAGAATATTTCAGGTGCAAAAAGTTGATTCAATTAATACTACAGAAACATGATGGTGATGAAAGTCTGACTGCCCGTGTGCTAGACCATGAACGATCCCTATAGATACATCTCAGATAGTATTGTAGTTGAGAAAAATAGAAAATATAATCCCACTAGTCCAGGAATAGTTGAGGAAATCTTGCTTTCAAACTACATCGAGGTGGGAGAAGGATTTCAAACATTTGATAGTGTCAGCTTATCTATGTAGTGTTCTAATTATTTACTGATAATATACGGGTATTTGCCTTGAGAGGGAGAGAGAGAAAGATAAAGAACTCCGCTTCTTTTAACGTTTACTCGTGTTCTTAACTCCAGTATTCACATTTCCGTCTTCTATCACTCAACCCGCACACATGCAGAAAGACAAACAGGTGTTGCGGAACCTGTCCATGGTCCTCCGGAACCTGTCTACCCAGTCTGTGGAGCACAGAACGAGTCAACTCACCGAGTCAGTCACGAAGGCGCGTGAGGCCGTTCAACTGGACATCAGAGACGGCATCTCCTGGATGGTCTTGGGCAATGCCTATGTCTCGGCATTCTTCAACTCCCCCGTCACCTCCGCTTTCATGGACAAGGCTATGTCCGCCTACAGCCAGGCGGCTAAGGACCCAATAGCGAGGGCCGATCACGATCTGCACTACAACTGGGGCGTTGCCTTTCAGTACCAGGTACCTCAAATATCAAATTAATATCATTTACACATAGCACTCATGCACTCTGTGAACAAATAATCGCAAGATATGCCTGCAATGCCTGTAATTTATATTTTTAGTTTCTTTTTAATTGTATCACTTAGTTTTTATAGACAGTTCGATAATATCCAATGTCTTCTCCGCTTTCATGGTACCATCGACTCAGGATGACTTTGAACGCGCACTCTCCTCTTTCCATCTGGCCAGTCAACTGGACCCGACCTGGGACGCTCCTCTCACACGACACAAAACAATCACCAACTTCCTCACCCAACTGGACTCCCTCTTGAAGGCTCGGGGTCGAGTCAAAGAGAAGCGACTGCGCAAATTGACCGCCACCCTGGAGACCAATCGAACCCGGGATCTGGGCCCCTTTGCCGGTGGCTCCTTTAAGTCCACTTCCACTGGCAATGAGGTGCCGCTCGAGTTTGCGCGCTTGAGTGAGCTTAAGGTGGGAAAATGTATTATTATTATCATCATCCATTATTATTGACTTGATATATGGAAAAAACAATATATTTTCTACTTTCAATGCATTTTTATACTAAAAGTTATTCATATTTCCGTTGATTTTAAATGGCTGGAAATTATGAAGATTCAGATTATTCGGCGTACTATAAGTTATTCTCACTAGGAAAATTTGTGCTTATAGATGTCTTGCTTTTCAAAAAAGAATAGTGTCTTGCTGCTATAATTTCCATAAATTCAAACTTAACATTTCCAGAGCTCTCACATTACTTGATAAAATTGTGTTCTCCTCTAAAACATTACTCCATTATTTGCATTAATTCTCACATTACTCGCTAAAATTGCGTTTCTTATATGCTTTTGCATTTTCATTCTTAGTCCTGCATTACTCTAAAAAAAAAGTTCATAAATTATTTAGTTTTGGTAATTCTCGCATAAATAAATCATAAACATGTTATTTTTGACAAAATTCATGTTTTGTAAACTATTTTTTTCCTTTACATTCTCGCCTTCTCCTCACTTAATCTCATATCTCAATCGTTCCCCACCAGGAGGGCTCCAACAGCGGGCTCGTGGTCCTCGTACGCGTCCTCTGCGGCGTACCCTCGGACACCGATCTCGTCCTCACTCTCCTCGTTGTGGACGAGGCTGGCACGCTTTTCCCACTGCGTCTCTTCAATCTGGGCGCGGGGGTGGGTCCCTCACTCACCGACTCCCTCGCCATTCCCGACCCCTTCCTGGAGTCGGTGACCCTTTCCACGGGCCTCCCTGCACCCCTGTCCTCTGGGCTCGTGGGGCCCCCCACGCCTGCAGAGGGCGACGCCACTGTCTGCTCGTCCGCCGGTCCGCCCTTTGTCTTCCGATGCCTCCGGGTGCCCATGCCCGATGTCCTTGTCGTGAATGGCCGAAGGATCAACAGTCGATGGACGGGAATGCCCATTCTTCAGAATAAGTTCTTCTCTGAGTGAGGTGGTATCTTCTCTAGCTCCCCGTCCGTCCCATCCGTCCAGGAAAAGCGCTATTGAGAGTGTCCGAAGAAAAAGTAGAATTTTTTTGACGAAAATTTCCCTGTAAAATAAAAAATACATAATTATCTAAATGAATAGAAGGGAAATAATGCGCCGAAAATATGTACATCTATAATGCTACGATATTATTTTCACAAAACTCGATTAAGAGTTAAACTAAGCGTCATTTTTTGTCCAAGAACAGTTAAGTATCTAAAGAGTTGAAATATAATTTAAAAGCGGAACTTTTATGCGTACTAATTCTTCTTCTTTCGACTCTTCTCCTTACCTCTTCTGACAACATTTTGCGTGCAAGCTCATTTTAAATGAACTTCTGTCAGTCAAGCATTGTGTACTCTTTATACTCTTGAATGCCAGCCGACTCCCTGTACCGAGCTCTCGCTCTCTATCTCCGTAATCGATGCTGGTCACCACTTTTTCCATGTTCTCAGTTCACCTCATACCCGTCTCGCCACACTTTGGTACTTTTGTTTGACCGTTTTGACCTCCTTTGCGTTTACCAATTGAATTGGCACCTTCGTGATGAATCGACTGCTTTTAACATTGGATTTACTTGCACATTTAGTACTTATTTTTGGTTTACTGTGTGAATCACTCAGTCATTATACTTTATGCATACAATTAATTATAGCGGCCTTCTCTTTTTCTTATCGCGTGTATTTTTTATATTATTTAATGATGATGATGTTATGTAAACGAGTTTTTATTTTATTTTTGGTATCTTGTGTTTGTTTCCATTGGTGTATTTTGCAATATACTGCCCCATTTACTCATATTATACTTTTAAGTTTTTCCACTCTCAGTGTAAATAATATTTTTCAAATATTGGAATATAAATGATTTCTGAATGAAACGAGTGATTCGGTGTTTTATTTTTATTTTATTTAATCTTACTTTAAAATAGATAAATGACTAATATAAATAGCTTTCTATTTAAAGACTAAACATAAATCTACATAAATGTGTTCGAATTGTGATTTGAAATACAATATAATACTAAAATATTGTTGTGCAATATTAATCCCTCAACTCTTTTTTTACATGTTAAATATGCCAGTTTCAGTCTTCTATTGTTATACTACTGATTGCAGAGGGCAGTAGTACTTTTTAAATTTATACTTGTTTTAGCAAACATGCGTCTTTATAAAAAATACTTAAATAATTTTAAGTAAACTTTCATATTATATTATTGCGTAGTATTTGCAAATACTTATTGTTTTTCAGTAGAACATTTGGCATCATTGATTATTTAATGGTTTTATAAATGCTAAAGTAGTTGAAGTTGTTTGGCCATACCCAATTTGAAATATTGAATAGGAAAAAAAGGAGACTATTGGCTATTGTAATATTTTTCGCAGGACGTTTCGTAATCTTTGTCAACTGCAGAAGATTTGCACAATCTTTGTCAACAAAAAAGAAGACTTGGGGTATTGTAATATTTTTCGCAGGACGTTTCGTAATCTTTGTCACTTCTGTAGTTTACAAAGATTTCGAAACGTCCTGCGAAAAATATTACAATACCCAACAAAAGTCTTCTTTTTTTCCTATGTTAAAGTAGTTGTTTATAATAGTTTTTGTTATAGAGATTTGTTCTTTAACCTATCAATGTATAAACGTTCACAAAATAATATTCGAGTAATTTATACTTAATGCAACAATAATGATTTCAATGTAATGAACAACTTATAAAAACATTTATTGAAGATATATTAAATATTTCTTCATATCCTTTTCGATTGCGTAGCTTGTCATCGTACATAAAAGTTTTGGAATGTAAATTTGGAATTAGTAGATATATATCAATATATTTAATTTCGAATCCATTGCGGTATTGGGATAGCAGTATATGTAATTAATTTGTATGTATATATATATAAAGCATAACATTGTATAGACCGTTACACACTAATGATATACGCTTTATAAGCAAGCTATGAATTTATGCAATCATTGCTATTTTATACCAAAATAGCGTAAATTTTATAATAATTATTTTCTATACAAATGTATTTGTTCTACGTGTAATAAACGGTATTTTTAAATAATACTTCGATTAGTTAAACACAAATTTTACTGTAAAATTACTCCTTTCATATGAGAAACAATATTTTTTTATAAGGACTTTAAATGTATTTTAAACACCTTTTTAGATATACCATTTCTTAATTGATCAGAAATATAAAACAAAAGAACAACGTTGATATATGAAAAATCTAAAACCAAACTCTACGAAAATATGTTAAACGTATATATAATAAATTAATCTTGATGATACAACATTCAGCCGTTGATAAAATCTATATAAAAAAACTCCAAGAAGTAATTGTTACAATGCTGTCTGTTAAAAATACATACGTTTATGAGTATGCAGCATAGTATTCGAACTGAAACATTCATTGAATATATTAAAATAAATTAAGATAAATTGAGAGCAACTTGGAAATAATATTATACATATGTGTTGTTTTATTAGTTGTAATACTAATATTAGTTTATTGAAATAATCAATTATGTGATCATGCTCCAGCAGTCAGCGAATTAATAAAAACTCTCTTGACACTATACTTCTAAAATAATGAAGTTAGTAAAATATTCGCCAAAGAGAGAATCGGAATAAGGAAGGATTTTGGAAATGTCAGATGAACCTTCAACTAAACTGAACATTTTGTGTCCAACAAGATGGACAGTTCGAGGTGCTCTAGAACTAGCGTCATCAAGAACTATGCAGGTGCTGTACATCAACGCTGGGAATGGTCACTGTTGAACTGTATAATGATAAGGAGATTAGATGGCTGTACTATGTATCATCATTATAATTTTAACATTTTTTTTTAAATCTTGGCGTCATTTTCAAATCAATTATTTTAATGGCTGTACTTCCTATCATCAATATCAAATTCAACGTTTTTCTTTTGAGGAGCTCGGTTCTTAGCTTTCATTTTTGTGACGCATTCGTTTTTGTTTAGATATTAATTCATTTTTTGAAAATATTTCTATATTATATATATAATTTCATGCATACAACGTAAATAATAATTATTTTTTGATTCTAAAATAGAAGAAAAAATATTCTTGCATACTTTGTCGTTTTGATTTTTCTTATAACATGATTAAATTCCAATGAAATTATATATTTTCTAAATAATATGAGTTATACGCATTTTTCAGATTTTAATTAAAAATTAAATTTTTTTATAAAAATAAACCCTAAACTATATTTCCGCGTATTAAAATCGTTCATATTTTTTCGAAATAGTTACATTTTGATTTAATCTCATATGATGTTCTGTCTCTCAGTTTTATTTTCACTTAAATAAATCTCCGCTTTTATTTAGTTGCATATTGATAGGACTGCTGCACTGCATTTATTGATACAATTCCAGCGATTAATCTAAAATGATCAATTTTATATAGAAAATGTATTTTCCGAAAAAAACGTTAATATCAATCAACTTGGCTTTCAAAAATTAAAAAAAGAATAAGAGCGTAAGCAATTAGCTTGAGAGATGCTAACAGCTCTAGTCATTAATGCTAAGGAGAATAGACCTATTTTTGAGAGCTCATAAATCGAGCTAAAATGCATTAAAAAGCTTATTTTTGGTATCAGCGTAATCGCAAGATAAGAAACAAAATGCACCAGAGATGAACTTATGAAACAGTTTCTAGATACTTTTTTAAAAGGGGTCAATTTAGAAGGAAAATTGTTTCTTCGTCTTCTTCTTATTTTTATTTTCATAACCAAGTAGTTTGATATTGACGTTTTATCGGAAAATAGATTTTCTACATAAAATTGATCTTTTTATATCAATCGCTGGAATTGTATCAATAAATGCAGTACAGTCCTACCTATCAATATGCAACGAAATAAAAGCGCAGATGTATTTAAATGAAAATAAAACTATCTTCACGTTTAGACAGAAAATTATATTACATTAAATCAAAATGTAACTATTCCGAAGCAAAGTGAACAATTTCGATACGGAAAGATTATAGTTCAGATTTTATTTTGATAAAAATGTCTAATTTCCATTTTTAAGCGTTTTATAAAAAAAAATATATATATTTACGTTGAATGCGTGAAATTATATTAATATTAATAAAGAAATATTATCACAAAATGAATTGATATCTGAACAAATACGACTGCGTCGCAAAAATGAAAGCCAAGAAACAAGCTCCTTAAACGAAAAAAATTAAAATCATATGAAGTACAGCATTTAAGAAATTGATATTAAAAAGGCGCCAAAATGTTCAAATTATAATGATGACACATAGTAAAGCCATCGAAGAAATTTATATAAAGATGGCGCCAAGATACAATTCTTACAATACTTTCTGTTTACGTATAGATCAATGTGGAACATAGGTATACGTCTAAACTGTAAAATTCATAAACATGTTATAACAAAAGTTATTTAAAATTCTTGGCAATGGAACATTTTTACAAAAGCAATGAAACCCACAAGAATGCAAAAGGGTTGTTTTAAGTAAGCCAATTTTTAAAACATAGTAAAATAATATAATTTATATCGATAATTACGATATTTTTCATAATTTTTGTTATCATATTTTTTTGAATTTTACAGTTTAGACGTATACCTATGTTCCATATTGATCTATACTATAATGCATTTTAAACAGAAGGTATTGTAACAATTATATCTTTGTGCCATGTTTAGGTTTATCAATTTCTTCGATGACTGTAATACAGGGTGAGCCATAAAAAAGATACCAAAATGCTTTTTATTTGTATGGCTGTACATAGGCTGTTTATCGATGTTTTCTGAGATAATGTGTTGTCTATTGATTATCTGCAGGTTATTGTCTCATGGCTGTACATTACATATATTAAACTGCTGTACAGTATGGTAGAATTATCTGCAGCTTCAAAAGAATTTGTAAAATACATGTGCGAATATCCATGAACTCTATCCACAATATTTTTGCTAGTATTCTATTGCAAAAATTATTACAAAAAATCAAATCGACCCGACATTCAAAATCGAAACATTAAAATGTTTACTCGCTGGTTAAAAGATTAATAGAAAAGATAGGCCTGACACGTGGCTAGGCGACCTGGCTCGGATACTTATTTTGGCAAAAATGGCAACCGATTAAAACCATGACGATTACCGATAGACTATAAATTACATGAATTATTATCAGATGTTGTTATATATACATGCTATTGTTTTGTTACCAGTAGGTACAACTATACTCTATAGGTACATATTATTCGATATAGTGATATATACAAAAAATATATATATTTTTGGTACCTTTTTTATACCTCACCCTGTATGTATATCATAATTATAATTTTAACATTTTGTTTTTTTAAATCTTGGCGTCCTTTTTTATATCAATTTCTTTAATGGCTGTACTTTATATCATCAACATCATTTCATTTTTTTTTCTTTTAAGGAGCTTATTTCTTTGCTTTCATTTTTGCGACGCAGTCGTTTTTGTTTAGATAACAATAAAAATAATTAAATAATTAAAATAATAATAAGAAAAAGAAACAATTTTTCATCGAAATTCACCACTTTTAAAAAAGTATTTAGAAGCCTTTTTAAAAGTTCATATTATGTGCATTTTGTTCCTTAGCGCTTGGTGATTACGCTGATATAAAAAATTAGCTTTAATGCATTCTAGCCCGATTTATTAGCGAGCAAAAATAGGCCTATTCCCTTTAGCATTATTGACTAGAGCTGTTAGCATTTTTCAAGCTAATTGCTGACGCTCTTGTTCTTGGATTGACGATGCTACAGTATCCTCTAATATTATGAGATGTTACTAGCATCTTTCAAGCTAATTATTCTAATACTCTTTTGTTCATGACTTTTTTGTTCATGCTATGGCTTTATTATATTACGAAAAAAATACTTTCATAAAAATTCAGGCTCTTTTCTTTCCTTTAAACGTTTATCTTAGGTGTATTTTGTTCAAATCTCTCAAACTAAGCGCTAACGATCTTTATCGTCTAATATTTTCTTTACTAAATATTAATTGATCTCACATTGATCTTCACGTTAAGCTTGAAAAATATTTCCCCTCTTTGCAGGTTAAACCCTGTTTTTAATTGTTAAGGGATTGCGCAATATTTAGAAATCACCATCATTGACTAAAAAGAAATGTTAGATGAATTAATACAGAAAAAATCACCTAAAAACATATTATGAATACAACCTGTTCAGAAGATCATATTACGGATCCAGAATATTCCACATATAACTACGTAATTAATATCATCTTTATCCCGATTCTGGCTATATTAGGAATTCTGTGTTCTATATTCAATCTTCTAGTCTTTGGAAAAAAGCGAGCAATTTGTTTCGATGACTCGCCTGATAAGTGCGCTCGGACGTGTTTCATATCTTTGGTAATTACCGATTTATTTACCGCTTTATTTGCGTCTTATAGTTCTTTAACGAACAGACTTAGGATAGCCAATAAGCGAGATTTCTTGTTTTATTTAATCCTCATTGACCATGCAGTTGTCAATATGCTTCTCGGCTTTTCGTTATGGCTCACCTTAATGCTTTCGGCAGAGCGATATTTAACACTTTGTCATCCTCGGCGTTTAACAACAATATTTGTATCCCGTTGTACTAAAATAA
Organism: Invenusta paracnida; assembly: GCA_036023295.1. NCBI lineage: Eukaryota > Metazoa > Platyhelminthes > Proseriata > Coelogynoporidae > Invenusta > Invenusta paracnida. Next base: position 2,681 of record JAYRBW010066207.1, on the reverse strand, counting down.
GAATAGCGGCAGTTTTCTGTGTGAATTTAATAGTGTATATGTTTATTATTTTTGAAAATCATAGTGAATATATTTGCACACATGAAGGCACGGAGCACTACAAAGTAGCAAAAGCCTATATTTTTAAAACTTTGTTTCAAGATTACTTCTATATTAGCTACCTCATTCTGTGGAAATTTTTTCCAACTATGTTGTTAATAATCGTCAATATCCGACTTCTCAAGGAAATATACCATCTGTATGAGTTCAAACAGAGTCAAAGGAACGAATTAACGCGAGGAGTAAGTAACACTTGGATTAACGACTATGGGAAAGAGACCGAGACAACCCAGGCAATTGCGTTAAATGGGATTGTCCGCCTCTTGACCTCACCAATTCCCAGCATGGTCACCTATGTGATTAAGATCTATTACCACCTCAAGGAGCACACAAATCCGATAACGAAGGAGATTATTGGAATTAGTGATGTAAAAACCGATGTGGAGTCCATTACAAACATCCTTAACTTGCTGCAGATAGTGTTACAGCCGCTGGTGCTGCATAAGCTATCCTATTACAAGACTGCGGCTCAGACTATTATCACGAACTGCTGCTGCCCCTGCCGCGTTGCCAAGCAGCGGGAGCGAGCAAAGAGGAAATCAGGGTCAAACTTTGGCATGTACAACTTTCAGCAGAACCGGATGCGGCTGAGTTCAATAGGCTGGGAGTTGGCGATTGGGGAAATTGAGACAACTGAAGCCGACAAACGAGATCAGCAAAGTGAGTCGGCGCTATACAACTGCCGCTCTCTTTCGGGAACCTTGAGTTTTGATCAGGATCCGCCAACCCCAAAGGGAAGGGCTAGCAGTACTTCTCCATTTGACCTTGGAAATCTGGGAAACAGCTGCAATGTCAATCAAACGGAGGATGAAGTATGTCCAACCTGTTTACGAGGATATTACGCTGTTTGAGCTATTAATTTGTTTTTGTATAGTTTATTTTCAGATAATAAAGCTGAGATATTTTGACAAATTATTAAATCGTTTTCCATTATAAATTATTCCGTAAACAATGAAGATAAACCATTAGACAAAATTACTTTCAAACTTATATTAATCATGAAATATGTTATACAGTAAAACAGTTTGATACATACTTAATTAATAAATTATTTTTCGTACGGGAGCTACTTCTGAAAATTATCTAAATTTGTGCACAAGAGGTTTGTTATGCTCAATGAATTGCTACTATAATTATGATTGAAAAATATATGTAATCATTGTGTTGTTCAACCAGTCACAAAATGACATAAGAACATTTCAGTATTTTTCCAGAATACGGCAATTTCGATGAAAATGCTCTGATTTTCGTGAACATTCATCATTTTGATAAAATTATACATTTATTTTTGCATCATTTTAATTCTATATGTATTTTATATAGATTAAACCACTTTCAAACACAAACCATATCATAGTTTCCAGATGCATTTAAATTAAGGTTCCTACCATAATTTTGACCATGGATCTATAAAAGAAAGTCTGATCACAAAATGCATGTTGAAACTATCCAACAATATGGTTCATGTGCCTGAAATATGTTTTAAAATGTATAAAATACACGCAGAATTCAAATGATGTACAGAATGTCAATTGAAAAAATATAAACAGGGTGTTTGCCTTGATCCCGCCGCTAATTATATCCAAAGATGAGTAAAATGAATCGAGGTCTCTGGATTTGACAGAGGTTCCAAAAATAGGGTTACAATTATCAATATTTCCAAGTTGAGGAAATCGATGTTTTCGAATTTGAAAAAGTTGCTCCCTTCTTTGATCGAGGCATTTGGTCTCACATTTCTGAGTTATTCGTTGTGGTGACAAATTGAAATCTTTGTTAGTTCCTTTTTTAGATTTCAGTGCTCCCCTAAAATGAGGAAATGACTATTACTTTAGAAAGGAAGTGGAAATTGGGCAAAGTGCTGGAAGACGTTGTTTTATAATTGGGTTTAGTTTGTTTCTTGGAAATTTGATTGAAATTGGTTGGATATTAAGTTTAGATATTTTAGGCACCATTGAGGCCAGCCTCGTCAAACTGGGCTTTTTTGGAACTTTGAAGAACTTAATCCTAACTTTAAAAATAAATGAATCGTCTCAAACTCTTCACAGGTCGAAAGAGGAAGTTAAAATAAAATCTAGATAACTTATACATAGATTTTTAATTAACTATTATGTTCATCAGAGAAACATATTTTTCATTAATTTATGTTCATCATAGAATACAAATTTATCGGAGGGATCAAATGAAACACCCTGTACATATTCAGGCGCGGCGGAATATACTTACTGAGTATTAGGGGAGGGGGGTGCTGAGGAACAAAATCCGGTTTGCCATAGTAGTGTAGCCTATAAGTGCCATAGTAGTGTAGCCTATAAGTGCCATAGTAGTGTAGCCTATAAGTGCCATAGTAGTGTAGCCTATAAGTGCCATAGTAGTGTAGCCTATAAGTGCCATAGTAGTGTAGCCTATAAGTGCCATAGTAGTGTAGCCTATAAGTGCCATAGTAGTGTAGCCTATAAGTGCCATAGTAGTGTAGCCTATAAGTGCCATAGTAGTGTAGCCTATAAGTGCCATAGTAGTGTAGCCTATAAGTGCCATAGTAGTGTAGCCTATAAGTGCCATAGTAGTGTAGCCTATAAGTGCCA
>JAYRBW010066196.1:0-28561 GCA_036023295.1 Invenusta paracnida | reverse complement strand
CTCAGCCCCCCCCCCCCTCCCGCTCACGCAATTGTGATCGTGGCACACCTTCCATACTACTCCCAATATCTAGTCTCAGCTTTTTATCCAAACTTATTGAAAAGTTGGTTGCTCAGCGTATCGATAAATTATTTATAGAAAATTCACTAATGTTTCCATTTCAATCTGTTTACCGCGTACTGATCACTCGACTGAGAAAGCTACTCTTCGCCTCCATAATAACGTAGCATCTGCATCGAACCGTGGTTTGCTTTTGTGTATTTTATTTTTAGATCTTAGTGCAGCCTTCGATACAGTCGACTATGATCTGCTCATCAGCCGCTTAGAAACTCGTTTCGGTCTACGGGAAACGTCCTCAAATGGTTCATCTCTTACCTTGATACCGTACACAAGCAGTGCGTGTTGAAAACTCTTCCTCTCGTTTTGCTCAGTTTGCTTATGGAGTGCCCCAATTGGCTCTGTTCTTGGACCTAGACTTTTTTCACTATAATACTTCATCTATCTCCGATATTTTAGATTTTTATGACATTTCCTATCATATATACGCTGATGATATCACTCTGTAAGTTTCGTTTAATGTCGGTGATTCACCCTTAGCGGTGTCCAGTTTGGAGGAATTTGTTTTCTCACTCTCCCAGTGGTTCTCAATAGACTCAAATTCAATCCATCAAAGACAGAACTCCTAATTTGCGGGTCCAAAAGGAACTGCAATCGTCAACAATTCGCAATTTTAATATTTGTGGTGATGTAATCTCTTCATCCAATGAGGTTAAATGTCTTGGTGCTGTTTTTGACTCTGAGCTACCATTTCACGCCCATGTTCGCCACATCTGTTATGTCTCCTTTGGTTTCCGCCGATCTCTTTACATGATTCGGAACTTTATCAGTTAAGAAACAACAATTATTGTAGTGAATGCTTTTATTCACAGCAGAATCGATTACTGCAACTCTGTCCTCTACGGCTGCACGAAAAAAACATTTGTCCCGTCTTCAAACCATACAAAATTGTTGTGCAAGAGTGGTGAAGCGTCTATCAAGGAGATTCCCTACATCGGGTTAGAATTCAAGATCTTCACTGGCTTCCCATAAACAAACGCATTGTTTACAAACTCTGTTGTATCACGCATCAATGCGTTTATGGATCCGCTCCAGTTTATCTCCGAACTGCGGCTGACAGTTCTTCCTACACCGTGTCCCTCAGGTCCCAAGGCTCATTTAAACTGCATCAACCTGTTGCCCGTACCACTAAATACAGCTGTTCCTTTATTGTTGTTGGGACGTCTATTTGGAACAGTCTCTCTGGTGAGTGTCGCAGTGAACCTAACGTTATCCTTTTTAAAAGATTTCTTAAGACCGAAGTTTCGTTTTATAATATCTATTTTTTATTTTTACTTCACCAATTTTATTTTATACTTACGTGTCGGCTTATTATTCGATTCTATTGGTGTTCCATTGTTTCTAATGCTTCACCTATATTATTTTTTGTATTTGTATGTCTTCCGTCTGTTATTCTTCATATTTTCTGTTGCTGTTTCTTTTTATGCTATGCTTCTTCGTTTCTTTTCTTTTTCAGTTCTGTTTGTCTTCTCGGTGTTTTTATTTCTTATTTGCTCTCACCACTTTGATAACATTTTAGGTCGATTTTGTGATAAATTTAATTAATAATAATAACAATAATAATAATATATGTAGTTAATTTATACATATATGTGCCTAAAGTTACATGTATGTAGTTAAATGTAACATACATGTATATAAAATGACAGAAATTCACTAAATTAGCAACATATATTTTATGTTTAACTACATATATGTGTAAATTAAGTACACATAGGTATGTAATTCTAGACACATATATGTGCAATTAGTAACATATATTTCAACTTTAACTACATGCATATCAAAATTAACGACATATATGTGAAATTAAGTAACATTTATGTATAAAATGACTGAATTTCGCCATTATTAGATTGAATTTTCTTTTGAATCCTTTCGTCTGCCATATGAAGTTGATAGCAATATTTTAACAATTGCTGTTCATTAATATTTTAATTAATATTTTCTGTACATAAGTCAAATTTGGTCTGATATTCTTCTACATTTCATCAGGAAAATCGAAATATTTAGGTAGCTATTGTACTAAAATCATGTATGTGTGTATACATATAATAAATGCTAATAAAATATACTTTTATTATTAAGCATAGTATCGTGATTTCCTGTAAATTATATGCATACACTGACATATATACAATTATAATTTCCTAGTGTAGTTATAATAAATACACCAAAATTATAAAAATTAAAAGCCATAGGAAAGTGTTCAGTGTAGACGTCTAAGTTATATCTATAAGCTAATTTATACTCCATGTGATTTTCTAGGAATTATTTTTTGAAATTTTTATTCTTGTGAAATATTTCGCTTTATTTTTACCAGCGCCATAGTTTTTTCCCAAATTAATATTCACTATTTCTCTTGAAACACGTACAATACAAAATGTGTATTTCTGAATTCGAAAAAGTACGTTGGTTGTTAAAAGATGTCAGATGTTATTAATATTAATTCAAACTTTACAAATATTAATACATACCCGAATGTATACAGACATAGATACGAGTACATAGTTTAACATTTATTATCACAATTTAAGAGAGAAAAAACTACTAAGATTTTTAAAGTTTGTAAATAAAGTTTCGTTTGCTAATTTTTTCGTGGAATTTTCTAATATTTTCAAAACGTATAGCGATAAGCTTTTGTTTAGTTCGTATATTTTTAACTACAACAATATATACAGTAGAAATATCGTTAACAGTGAGATGTGTATCAACTTTCGGTTCTACATAATTTCATATACATATACATATATTAAAAATGACGTATGTCATTAAGAAATAAATATGAAAGTAATATTTGATGCGTATAGATATAACATGCGAATATATATATAGCAATGTTATTCATTTTGCTTTAATTTGTTCCCCTACCTTTGATGGTTTTGCCTGCAGTTTGCCTACAAAAGCTTGACTATAAGTTCTAGATAATATCTTTTCTGATTATATTACTTAATCTAATATATTGCATATTATTATTTACGGGCTTCCCAATTCCTATATTATCTTTAATCATTTCGTTCATTTGTAAGGATTTTACTAGATTAACTTTTATACATTTGATCAGATATCGAAAGATTACCCCATTAGATGCATGCTATTCACGCCTTTAATAACTTGTAAATTACCATCGATATGAAATATAATTATTTTTTAAATTTTGGCCATCGGTGGTGTATGAAACCGTCTCATAAAATAAGTTATTATTGAAACAATATATTTTATAACGAATATGTAATTATTAGTGTATCTCCTTATAAGAAGACTAAACGTGCATGTTAAATTATTTATATAATTAGTGTTTTGTATTTTTAGTACAGTGCGCCTGTATAAATTTAATGAAATATATTATTATAGGTTATTAGTCAGGATTGAAAGTTATATTTATCAGAAATGAAAATGGATATTATATTTTTGGCAAAGTTATTTTATAAGAAAGTTATATGTTGCCTAATGTATGCATTATTCTTTCAGAGAATTGATAGATATGCAAAAATAAAATTACGACATTCTCAAGGGAATTGATAAGTTAACCGCAAAATAATTTTACATTCATAGGTAAACAATTTTAATGCGTTGTTCATCATTAATCCACACACTATAATCATAATTTATTTTTGCACAAACAAAACTGACTATTCCTCTACTCACGCAATATTATTTTAAATTAAAACTTCATCACAGCTTATTTTAACACAAGCATATAACTTATAAAAACATTATTCCAAACTACTGCATCGTCTCACATAAAAAATAAATACAAATCATAATGCAATTATACAAAGCATATCACACATACATGGGAACTTTCAGGCACCCATAATAATATGTTCGTTGCAACAAGGACACGATAGTGTAATGGTTAGAGGATGAGGTATTCCTCGTGTGTCATTTTTTAAAAACATACAATTCAAAATCCTAACTGATAGTAGATTAATATTTTTAAGATAAATTTTATAAGCAGAATTAAAAAAAGCAATATTTTGATAACAGATATCTAAACCAAATAAAAGCCAAGATAAAAAAATTCATGAAGTATATTTCGACTAATTTCGTCCTAATATAGAAATACAATAAGTACAACTTACAAAACTAATAAATGTGAATACATATCAAATTGAGAAGAGATAGAGATATGGGAAAAGTTTGAAAAAGTATGATTGGCTTAATTGCATAAGAGAATTATTAATAATAGGTTGGTTATATTTTATATACAGATATTCTTTTAGGGAAAGGTCGAGAAAATCCACGAAAATATACACCAAGTATGTCGCGTATAGAAGAGCTCACTTTTTCATTTCAGCCATTTTGCTGTCCAGACCCCAATGGAAGAGTGTGGACTTTATCCACCCGGCAGTGGTGATAGTGGCCATCACTTTGTCCATGATCCGGTTCAGGATTCGGGGAACAGCACCAAATACTGTAGGCCTCAATTCGGCTACGTCGCCGATCACACCCCGGATGTCACCTCGAAAGAACCCGTATTGGGCGCCATGGCGAGTTATCTGGTACTGAAGTGGGCGTAGATGGTTATTGTAGAAAGAATTCATGGGCGAGGTTTATAAAGCAGACTTAGTTTAGTTCAATTATTCAACAGATTTAACTGCAATGAAGATGTTAAACAAGTTAATAAAAAATTATAATAAATAATAGAGGCAGTGAGATATTATGAAAAAACATTAAAAGCCTATTCACTTTGAATGCGTGTGGCGTAGCACAGTGGTGCATGAAAAACTAATAAGTAGTATTAAAGTCGTACCGCGAGTCGCTTTCAATTATTTCCACAGGTTTCCATTGAAATGTTCTGTTACGTACGACGTCAATATTTGTGAAACTACTCAACTATCCGTTTCTATACAGCAAGACTATGACCGTATAGTTAAGTATCATAGACGAGTCCGTATTGAGACTAATGTACTACATAAATAAAATTGTTTAGAAATTAAATAACATATAAACTTTTATATATTTACATAAAATCAAAACAGGCAACAGTAAAACAAAAATTTAAGAAATACAAAATTAAAGTGTGGAATATATATGTTCACTTTCAAATGCTAAAAGTAGTTGCATCAGTGGATATACGAATAATAGACTAGTAGATCTAGATATAAAGGTTGGGTAACCCGGAATAAATTGCCACAAAAATAACATTTAACATTGATAGCAATTTTTATGAAAAATAACATGTTAAAATTCAAAAAGAACCAATTGATAGTAATAGTTTTATTAGAAATTTTGTATTTAAAAAAATTAAAGTATATTAAAAAATTGGAGACATTTCTATAATTTTCGCCTAATTTAGATAAAAAGTCAAATTTTGACCAAATTATAGGCTTGTCAATATTTTAAGATAGTATATTATATATCATTTCGTTCTCTAAGTACTTTATGTATTTTAAAGCAAACATTAGACTAATAAATGTATAATTAAGTTTTGAAATATATTTTATTAGTGGTTCCTACCAAATTTTTAAGCTGTAAATGAGACTTTTTGACTAATGTTTATTACAAAACGACCTGGACAATTAATAAAATGAGTCATGAGTTCATTTTTTGGTTTTAAAATGCATGTAACATTTTGAAAAGTAAAATTATATAAAATATACAATTTAAAAATATAGATAAGCCCATTTTTTGTAAGAAATGTAAACTTTTATATACATGAGGAAAAAGTCATAGAAATGTAACCTATTCTTTAATATGGGAAATTAAATTTGTTAAAACAAAAGTATGTTACTAGGATAGATTCTTGATGATTTTTATTATGTTAATTGTGATACTATATATAATAACATTTTTAGTACTCTTTATTTTTGTTGCAATAAGTATAATAATGTTATATATGTTATAAATGTTATAATAATATATCCCGCCTAAAATATTATTATATGTCAAGAAAAGCTTGAAGCTCTTAGTTGTCAAACTAGACATAAAAGATAACAGAAAAAATGGACAGAAATAATAATATAATACACAACAAGAAGAGAAATGTTTGTGAAAAAAGTGCTTTCAAAATTACATAAGAGCCCTTTAAATAAAGGAGACACTTGAGTGTGCGATCAGTTAATACCCTTGGTTACTTGTCGTATATACATCTGGCTTGGTTAACTCCGAAATTTTAAATTTTATTTCTGGTGGCTAAAGTGGAGAGAATTAAAGTTCATTTATTTTGTAACTTAAATAGCATAGCCATAGAATATTAATTGAAAAATTTATATGAGACATTCCAACACAGTTCACGTGTTTGTTAAAAGCATTACATCACTTTTTTCAAATTAAAGGCTTGATTTAGACATAGTGGACGTAATTATCCATTAAAAATATTCATCAAAAATAATAGTTTTTCATATGTTTATAATTTTTTTAAATTTATTCAATTAGTAATAAAATATATAATATACTATAATAAAAGTTCAATTAATCCAAAAACAAGGTATACTAAAATGGTGGCAAAGGAATATACTAAGAACCCAAATATGAATTAGAAAACAATAAATGTTTACTCAAGTGAAATAATAGAGGAAAGTCACGTTATAATGCAAGCTTTCGCCTTCAAACAATATAGGAATACTCTAAATTTACGTTAATGGTTTTCAAGCAAAAATAGAATCATTAAATTAATTTTTTTATTGTCCATTTGGTGTGAAAAAAACTAAAATATTTATATTCTTTAAGCAATGAAATATTATCTAGAACATTTTTATTTCGATATTTTATCAAAGAATATGAAAGAGCAGAGAACTACGCAGAGAACAACGCAGAGAAACTATTAAAAAATAAATTATAATAAGGAGAACAAAATTGACTACAAGAAATGTTTGTTACAATAAAATGTATACTAAATATTCAAAATTACCCATGATCCAAAGCAACTTTACCTGAAGATAATAAATATTCCTATATACATATTATGAAAAACAGAGAAATATAATTCTGTATTTCTAAATAAAATTATTTATAGAAAAATATTACTTAAAATTAATATAACAGATTTTTGATTAAAGTGGTTGAAATTATACTTTCTATAAAAAAATGTTTCATTTTATTTTTAAATGTTTTTTAAGTAGAAAGTATTTAAGCCGAGTGTCTAAATTAAAAATAGTAATATCTTCAACATAATATGATTAATATACTATACCGTCTCATATGCGACACTTACCACAGATATTCTTTCGAAAATATGCGACAATGGAAGATAGCTTAAATGGACATCATTCTTGGTAAGTTGATAATCCTGAAATCAAACGTTTTTGCTTTGGATTAGATTCTATAAGAACATACTATACTAGAGCACATGTAAATAGATTAGAATAAATTATAAGATTACTGTAATTCGAGGAAATCATTAATTATTACAGAATAATTTTCACGCTCATATCTATAAAAAGGTATTATTTAAATTCTTGAGTACTTTAACTAATATTCGAATTGTAAATGGAATGAACTAAATTTAAAGAGAGCTTGAATTTAATTAATAGCAATTATAATAGAAGTCCCTTAATACTTATAAGAAAACATTCTATTTTCTAAAGACTTTATTTCTATGGGAAGCTTAGTACTATTTCAATATCGAAAAATTTGTTTTATGATAAAGACTTAACGTTCTGAATTCCTGTAAATAATATATATTCGGGATTAGTAAAGATTACGAGGAAGAGTAATAAATATTCGTCAAATGACACCATGTGACACTTTTAGCGTTGATGATTATTAGAGAATTCATGAGATATTAGTCATGACACACTATAAGTAAAAGTTTAATTTTAATTTATTTTTAAATAAGTTACGAGTATATTATTCATATACTAAATAGAATTCTTATTTCTTTAACCTTGTTGTAATACATAACATATAGAAGTAGTAAGTAAATATACAATATATTGTGACAAACAGATCAATGAAAATTGTCACTTTTGGATAAGATGAACATAACTCAAGTAATTTAAATAATGTCTATTCATGTATGTATATATAGTCAGTTTTAAATACATAAAATAATTACGAGCATCTGGTTTATGTTAAAATTAATTTATTTGTGAGTTATTTTTATAAAGACATAATTCTAACATCAATGTAAAATAAAATAAATGTATATGTCCAGTTAACTTGAAGAAAAATATAGTTTAATTTTCTGAGCTTTCGGCAGCTAAATCCATCATTAATACTATTGTTTTCAATATATTAAAAACTTAATAAAGTATGCTAGGTTATATTTTAATAAAAGTTTTTGTCAATAATTTACATGTATTATTTAATCATTTTATTTCCGGACTGTGATTGTTTATGTTTAAGTACAAAGTAATTTCTGCTGATCTGTCTTATACTTTCGTTTAACCTGGTAATACTGAACTGTGTTTGATTATGCAATATTTTACTTAATGAAATTTTGCTACTGAACAATCCGGTAATTTATTTTTAATTTGTAATCGTATATTACTTAGTAACCTGTTTTTTTTGTTTTTCTTGATGAAGGCCTTAATTGCCGACAGCTGGGAAAAACTATTTTAATATTATATATCTTCTGCTTTTTCGGATTTTACTTAAGATAACTATTTTATAAACCTCTAGAAAGCACTTAAATTCATCAATCTTTATATTATAAAAACAGCAATACGTAATAATACGTAAAGGAAAAACATTTATCAACAACATGACTTTTACTGTCTATTAAGATATAAACTAAAAACGAAAGTATAATAATTGAGCAAATTATTAAAAGATGTAAGCATAAAATGTTTGCAAGATCAAAATAAACATATACACAATTGAGCACACCACACCAACTACAATTATGAGGTACATATAATTTGGGAATAAAAGGGTAATGGAGGAACATTCTTTGAAAACATAAAAATATAATATAATTAAACAACAAACAAGAAGAAAATTATTTTAATACAGTGACTGAAAGATTTCAAAATTGAATATTGTATGTTTGCTGAAAAACTTAGTGAATATTGCTATAAAACACAGTAATATTTTAAAATTCTGCGTATTATACAAATACTCAATTTCATAAAAAACACAATATTTCTCGAAAACTGTTAGTATTAGTCCCAATTACTAAGTATTTCGATAAAACTTTGTATTTGGATCTAAATAAAACATTGATCATTTTAGTAAAGCTGTATAAGCATTTGTATCATACACAGAGATTTTAAATGATACTTCGTATTTTATAGAAATTACGTTTTTAACACTGAGTTTTTATTTAACATATAGTATTTTAGCTATTGTCTTCTTAACTTTATTTTACTTTAGAGCTGATGGCGAACCTTAATAATATAGTATTTTACTTTTACATCTCTCGACTACCAGATTTTAAATATGTGCTTAGAGAAATGCAGGCATTAAAATAAGTAGACAATGGGAAACAAGTAATAACTATTTACGTTGACTATTAAGTAAAACAATGACTTTCTAATGGTTGTATATATCTAGGCAAATAGGTGTATTAATAAAACAAAACTTTGACGGATATAATCTATATAAATGTATGAAACATGTGTTCTAAACAAATTTGTTGATTACCGCGTATGTTTGAAGAAATGATTTAGAGGCAGGGTTTTCTCCTTGAAGATCTGTTAAATAATTATTACATTCTACTTCATGAACAAATATAATTAACATTTAATGCAATTGGTGAGCTATATTTAAATAAAACGAATTTTTCATACGAAAATGATATGTGTATATTATTATGCTATTTTGTGTATATTAATATATATAGTGTTATTAAAATAATAATATTTATGTGTATACTGTACATCAACCAAAAATAAAAGCTTGAAGAAATCATTGCATATTACCATAGTATGAATTATGTATTTATAAGAAATAAAAAATATTAACAAGTTGTTTAATTGATATATATAAATGTAAACATCGAGCACAGCCATATTAGGCGCTGCTCTTGTGCCAATAAATGGTTAATTTTCAAGGGCCCTATCCATGAGTCCATGATCGACTGATGCCACCGATGACCAACAATAATATTGCATTAAATACGTTGGCAAGGAACATATAATATTATGAATGCGTACTACAATGTACAGTAATTAAACAGTTTCTTAATATTATGCATATTATCTATAAGCAATAGCCTTATGCAATGATTTTCAAAGTGAGTATTTTGAGGGATAAGGTTTAACAACTATCAGGATAGGTGGGTGGTGCAATATTTGGAACATATTATATACATAAATAAGGGAGATATATATTGGACGTACAAATTGATAGGGATTTTTCGCTTTGTTCTAAAAAGAAATTCATGTAGATATAAAATTATTATAGCTACTAATGGTACGTAAATTAAGTGCATAATGTACTCATTAAATACGCATATACTGAAGTAGTTTTTAAGCAGCATAAAAATGCTTGATTTAAATTAAAAAATTAAAGTTGACACTATAAGGGATGTTAAGTGAGATCGTTCTATAATTATGCTGAACAATTTCATTCAAACAATGTATTAAGAATAATATATGTATATATTTAATATATCCTATTCTTATAAACTTGACGAAAAAAGGGATCAATATTGATAAGTTTTTTTACATTTGACGGAAATATGATGTTGTAGTCAAACTTTAATTTGAACTTCTGATTCGATATTGAAATTATTCCAACTTTACGGGTGATTATTTGATACTTTAAGCTTGGTTTCCACTCCACCGGAAACCACCGCCGTAGTACTTGCGGTACCTTGCGGCACCTTACGAAAGTTAAAATTTTAAAACAATTGGCGTAGGCCGCCGGCACCGCAAGGTACTACTTCTGAGTGGAAACCAGTGCCGGCGTAGTACTTACGGTGGCTTACCGGCGGAGTGGAAACCAAGTGTAAAATAATAATAATATTGCATTATAATAATATATTTAAAACACAATTAAAACGCAATGATCGTTTAAATTTACAGAAATTTCATTATAGAAGAAATAGTCTGAGAAGTAAATTTAGAAAACATATAAATTGCAAAATAGTAAATCGAAATTAAATATTAAATATTTAAAAATTCTCAGAAGTATATTATGTAATTAAATTATAAACTAAACTAGTTTAAACATTTTTAATTTACTTAACAAATATTACAATCCAGGTATTAAAATAATAAAGCATGTTATGCATATTTAAGCAAAAAAGAATGAATCTAAAACATGATAATAGACTGATCAATTTATTCGAAAAGTTTGATTTTTAATTGGTGATAATTGTTTATTTAGAAACACTACTTAAAAAATGTAAATGTTTTTGAGTTTTATTTATTCTATAAAGAATATTATATAAAAAGAATGTAACTAGAAACATTAATTTTCTAATACTCATATAAACGTGATTCCATATATAAATATACATATTATATATTGCTGATTAAATACACATATACCCATAAATAAAATTTACCAGTTTAGAAAATCTTACCTTGTTTTCAAATATTGTTAAGCCAAGTAACTCATGAACAATATTAGAATGAGAGAGCTGGACGCCTTTTGGATTTCCTAAAATAAGAAGAACATTGGAATCGAATATCAAATGGATTCATTAACATTATATCTATTAAGTCTATTAAACAAGACTCTAGAAAATAGTGCATATATGCTTAGAAACTAAATAATAATTTGTTCTAATTATAGTGAATAGGGATTAAACCATTTAAATCCAGTGCATTTAATAAAAATACATATAATGATGATTTCAAGATCAATATTTATTCCAAGCAAAATTTGATTTACATATACACTACGAATATGTGTATATATAAGGGTTATGAAATTTAAATAAATGTAAAGTTCAAGATATTAAGATAATTTACCTGTTGTCCCACTTGTATAACAAATGGTAAATAAATCGTCTGGCTTTGGTGGCTAAAACAGAAGATATACAAATTATATGAAAGCGAGATTTCATTAAGATATTGACATGAAACGTCATATTAAAAAATTACAAATTGTGGGAGTGTAACGATCAGTAAACAGTATAGTATATAAAAAACGTTAAGTACTCTTTCTTAACTTTTAATCTTGGCATTTAAAATAAATAATATTGTTCAAAAATAAAAAGGTAAACATTTGCGATAAATTAAAAAATATTTAACATTTATTTTTATTAAAGATATCGGATTATTTCGAATTTTTTTATGCTTGAAGTGTTATTTATTCGATCTAGTCATTTATGAATTTTTCAAATATATTTTGGTAGTAGGTTTTATGAGCACTTATTGCTGCATCATTTCTCAATTAATAAAAATTACGAAGCTATGGAAAGAATAACGACCATTACAACACCCCCCCCCGCATAACTTTCGTCATTTATTTAGATATCCCTTAAAAATGATCCGTTAAGGCAAAAATATTATATTAATTCAAATTAACAAACATGTGTGTAATCTATAAAAATGTATAACTGTAGCCTGGTTCATAGTTGCTATGTGTTATGTGAAATACAGAATACACAGTGTCAAATTTCAATTAAAACACGAACATCGTGAAAATATGTACATATGAAAAATTTTAAATGATGTGCAATGCTGGAAATATTTGGTTTCATTTTTTAACAAATATAAGTTAATTTCAAAAAATCAGAATCGATAAAAATAAGTAAACTAAATACATTCGATATTATTGTTAAAAATATAGATTTCCCTTATTATGTTTAAAAAAGTCTATATACGAGTATTATTATATATATTATCTAATAAAATATCCCAGTGTTGTGTTTCATTGTTAACAATAAACGAACGCTTTTAACATATAAATAAATAGCTTGTATACTATATAACACCGTTACTGGTAGGATTACATTAGGTATACAATTTATATTCCGAGCATAACTATAAAATATAGATATTATGAAAGTAATTAATTAATAACACTAATCTATTTTGACAAAATTTCATAATCTACAAAATAAAGTTACGGTTTAAATTTATAAAATTGAGTATCTATATTTTAAATTACTAAAGTCAGTCGGTCTAAAATGGTATCATAATGTCATAAATCTATTCTCCCTTATTAACAGAGCAGTAAGTGCCCCATAAACACGAGAGAGAGAGAGCTAAATATAAAAAAATAGAAACAGAATATAAATTATAAGCAAATGTTTCAGAGTTTAATGTTTATAATAAACGTTATGTTAAAAAACTGAAAATATTAACTGTGTACTAAATCATTGTAAAGATTTATTTTTAGTAGAATGTGTTTCTATTGTGAAAATTATAACATTTCTATTTAAAAAATTCGAAAGTGATAATGTCGGCATCAAGTAGAAATAATTGAACGTTTAAAATTAATAAAAATACCAACTAGAAAAGGAGAAATATAAATAAAAAATTCAAATAATATATTTCATTTATACTTCAAGGTACTGGAGCCCTTTAGTGGTACCTGTTAAAAGATGTGCTAACATATTATAGTAGATACCACCAAAGTGCACCGTTGCCAAGTGTTATGTATTTCACCCCAATTAATTTAAACTACATAATTATTTTAATATTAAGACACCATAAACATAAATTTGAAAATAATTTTTCTAAAATACTTGATATCAAATTATAAGATAATACATATATAATAAATCTCTATCAAATAAAATATAATTTAATATAATTTGTTATTAAGTAACTACATAAACAAGTGATTGTGTGAGGTAGAGATGCAATATACAATGATTGAGTCTGCCAATCAGTTCAGTATATAATTTAATTAAATCTATTCGCCAAGTACATATTGTTTTGAATTAAGGTCAGGTGGACTGCAAGCTTTAGTTTTGTATTCACTCTAGTGGACTTACGCAGGGTGATACTGGATTCTGTTTGCCTTCTGTCTAAAATAAAATGAAAAATGAAAAGGTCAAAAAGCTCTGTTATCTCATAAAATGTTTACTTGCTCAAGATAGTAAAGTATAAGTGTTCTGTCAAAAGAACTATAAACGTGTACTATAGATATATTTATTAGTGAACAATCGCGTATTTAACAGGCCGAAAATAAAACATTATATAATTTTTTCATAATGTTATAATGTTTCGAAATTTATTTTAGTCATTTAACTGTTGGTGATGTTTATCGTCGACGATATAAGGGAGAAGTAGAAAACGCACATTTCATATTAATGACATAAAAATCTACTTTTTCAATGATCTCTCAGCATGTCCATAGAGTATAAAATCATGTGTACCATTTAGTCGTATGTTCGGTCGTAAAGTATTAAATTCAAAGTTCAATCCTCTTTAGCGTTACTAATGTCGGAATAATATTTAAATATTATATTTCTTTGAATGGCGAGATGTTTTAAATGTCTATTTTATAAATTATTAATAAATAAAATAAGCCATATTATTTTATTACCAACTAAAAATGAAAATAACAATATAACTCGAATACACATAGTTATATAAAGTAATAGGATTTATTAACTGACGATGCACATGTAGTCAAAAAATGTACAATTTAGCGATTGCAAGGGTTGGGTTTTTTTACATGTATTTCCCGAATATGTCATTTTTACTTCACAACAATTTTGAACCATTATCGATGTTCCAAGTTGGATGTAAGATGGATGATTAATTTAAATATAGTTTCAAATGGAGATAATTTGTGCAATTTTCGGAAAGCATTCTATTAATGCACTGTTCGTATCAAATAAACCATATATTGAATTTTATTCTTTGATGGACAACTCTACAATTTGAGTTTTTTTGTCTTTGAGCGAAACATAGATCCCTCAGTATGGAACGTTTTATATACATACATATACTTACAATACAATCCGCCCAGAGAAGGATTTCCACACGGCCTTGAGCGAGAGTTCGGACCTCATCACTGACAGGACGGGTGGCAATAATGCAGCGAACAGAAGGTGCCTCACTCAGAACATCCAGGATCATTTTAATTCGTGTCTCAGTGTCAATTATTATCACTTCCAGCTCGGCTATACACAAAGAAATAAATAAAGTGATATATGTAGACTACGTGTCAAAAAGATAACTGCAAGAAAATAAATGTGACTTTGAACCAATTTATTAGTGGGTATTATTTCTTTCTTTCATTGAAATAGCGACAACGTTCTTACAGTCAACTATGTTTGAAAGAATTGTATCAGATTATAATAAGAATTGAGATTTTAAATGTTAACCGATACATTTGTTTAACATTTGATTTTTACTAAGTGATAAGCTTTTTAATATTCATTGATTTTGAATTTGTTTAACTAAGTGGAATTTATTAAAATTCTAACACTATAGATAATCTTTTCACGTTGTGCCGAAAGGTGTTTAACTTTGACAGGAGTTAAATATTCGATGGTGCCTATGAGTCTGATTCATCTATTGACATGGTTGAGATATTAAGGATAATAGACTGTAGGAGAAATCTCAGGAAATGAATTTGCAGACCTGTGTAGTGAACACTTTAGTTGTGAACTCTCTTCCATTCCATTCCATTAGTTAAATATCTATATACATATGTATACCTTAATCTTCAAGATACCACAAACATTTACAATAATATACTATGTTATATAATATGACTAGTAAAATACAAAGAATGCATTGCAGCAAGCGCTTTCTTTACTTCTACATTTTATCTAATGCAGCACATAACGAGCCACCGATTTATATGTCTACCAAAATATTGGAAGTGGGCTGGATTTACTAAATAATTATTCAATCATAGTGTGAAGCTGTAACTTATTCCGCAAAAAGAAGGAGAGAACAAATTAGTAAAACTAAAAACGAGAAATGTCAGTTAATTTCTGTAAGAGCTGCATTTTTTAAAGTTGTCAGCATCTCAAGCAACCTTATTCGTCACCATATATGAACAGATGTAAATAAGGCATAGATCATAGACCAAAATAGATATGCTTGAACCAATACAATTAAATAAATTCTGTAAATTAATAATGGCGTGTATGTTTCCTTATTGTTAAATGTATATGTATTTATATAAATCTTTGAAAATAATGCATAAAAGTATAATAAATATCCTGAATAAGTACATTTTGAAATATCTGATAGTATGAAAAAGGCATACATTTTAAATATTGTCAAATCACTTAATTAGTTTACAATTTTTTGATTTTTTAAGAATACAATATTCGTTTAATAAGTCAGTAATTTTTTAATTGCTGTAACTAATAAATATGCAATATTAATTAACAAATAAAACAAGCTTATTGTTTTTTGACTATTTAAAGTATACATAGTTATATTTAATCTAATACAATTTTATATTCTATTAAAAATATTTATTTAATGATTAAAAATTTATTAATTTTGCTATAAATAGTTTAATGGGAGTATTTTATGGGTATTATAGCAATAATAATAAGCAGAATACAAAAATGTATTCTCTTTGAAAATTGTAATAATAAGGAACAAATATATGTAGGTTTTTAAATCTATAATCATATCAAACGATTGTTATAAAGCCTTAATAATAATACCACTATAAATTACGCTCTCTGCTTAACCCTCGCATTTTCTACATCGTTGATAAATTTTAGTAGACGTATGTATAATAAAAGTCTATCAAATTACTATAATCTTGGTACTTCATATTGGTAAACAAGTAAAGAGGTTTTTATAATCTTAACGTTTTTGAGCAAATAAATATTCTAAAGATACTAACAAGAAATATAAATATGCAGGTTGCTACACTGAAAAGAATACTCTAAGAAAGTAAAATGTATAAGTCGAATATTATATGTAAATCCTGAACACATTAACGCGACTGTTTAGTAAGAGACATGCTGGTAAGCGAGGTACTGAATAAAATAACATAGTATTTGTATGTTATATATAAAACGCCATTTTAACTAATATAAATGCAATACTACTAATATTTATTAGTTCCTACTATTGCTTTTACAGCGTATTTCATATGAGTACGGTTATAATCTTTTTTTTTTTAATATTCTATTTTCACACATTTTCTGTTAAAATATATATATATAAGTAAGTATATATACATAAAAAACGTGAATTGTAATATATACTTCAATTGTACATATTAAATACAGGTAAAGAAAATGTATGTTTAATAAAAAAAGTCTTAAGATATCAAGAATTTAATGGAATTACAAGAACCTAATTAAGTATATTTGCGAATTAAGTACAATTATGTTGAATTAATTTCAAGTTCTCCTTACATAAGTTAACTATATGGTGATTTTGTGCAATATTTAAATAAGCAATTATGTACGTAAATTCAAAAGGCTGATCAATTGAAAACTTATCAGTTAAAATGTATTTGAGCTAAACGTTTTAATAATACTAATAATCATGATGAAATATCCAAAAAAGTTCAAAATTATGTATATGTATTATATAAAAATGTTCTAGTACAACCTATGATTTACAAGATAATCCAGTATTATGCACTGCACAATTTCAACCAAAATCCATTTGGAAAAAAATGTTAACAAAATTAAATAAAACTTTAACTACACAACGCAATAACAAGACATTTGAGATAGAATATACCAGAAATTTCATAACATTAGGTATGCTTGAGTAAGCTAAAAAATAATAAATTATCAGAAAGCATTAAATGGTATTTTTAAAATGACTATTTTAACTATATTTTGTTCAGTATTGTGCTTAATATTTAAAATATGATACTTTAATCGGATCAAAATTATTGAATATGTAGAATAACTACAGAGTCATCTATGAAAAAGGTACTTGTATAAGTAAATAGACTGTATCATATCAAACAAAAGCCACAACATCTCAATTATAATAATGTTTGACTATGATTCCTGTGTAACCTCGTATTTTCTATATCATTAATGAATTTTAGTATAAGAATATCAAATGTATATCAAATTACTATAATCTTGGTGCATCAAATGGTTCTTAACTGCAAAGTTTTGAGAGAGAAAAATAGTTACAAAGAAGAAATATATACCTGTGGGCATATAGAATGTAGGTGAGTACTCTATGTAGATGTGCAAGATCAAAATGCTATATATATATTATAAATATTGAAAATCTGAAAACGAGATTACTTAAAGAATGTATTTTGTAATATTATGGAGGTAACTAAAGTTGATAAGAAAAACATATTATCACACACAATTATTGCCCCTATTTTTATTAATAGCGTCTATGGTCTACGAACAAATAAAACTAAAAATAGTGGCGGAATATGTATACAATTCTTACTTGAAAATGTATCATGCGTAAATAAAACCTTAATCTGAAATGATATTGAACTGTTCAATTTTCATTAACATAAATGCTGGTAGTTTTCTCATACAATTTTTTGCAATGATTTTGTGAAAAATATATACTATATACATATATATATATAGTAAATAAATGACTCCATTATATTATAGACAAGTCTGAAACCTTTAACTTGGCTTGGAAGTACGTCAATATATAAAGAATATATAATATTCTAACTGATATAATGTCATTAATTATTCCGTTTCAAAAGTTGTAACAAACACACGTATTAACTCGAGTGCACTTTATTCGTGTTTGACCTAGGGCATGTACAAAACAGAACAAAACTACAAAAGTTCACTACGATCAACGAATAGATTTCGTTTTTACTAACGTCTGGCATAACTAATTTGAGTAACTAGATGAATACAAATACTATACAGAAACGTTAATTGGATACAGTGTATTAAAAATTGTTTCAGTTGTTGGATACTTAACATGTTGTATGTAGGGATTAAAGTGAACTTTATCATTTTCTAAGATTAAGCTCCACATAATGGGTACGGTATAACGGGCGTTAGTCCGCGTATTAAACAACACAAATAAGTACATATATATTCAAACAACCACACTATTCCTTTTGTGAAATAATACCTACAGTTTATAAGTTTACAATGTAAATACTTGGATCTATAGATTTATTCGCTTTATTCAATTTGATTATAAAATAAACACTTTAATATATAGAAATAAAATAAATTGATTTGCTATAAATAATATTTAACGATAAAACATAATATTAAATTTAAGTCAGTATATATTAATTCAAACTAAATATGAACATATAGATATATATACTTACCTAATCTACCTTATCTATACATATATAACGTATACGTATATTGTCGTGTATGGCTATCATATATGTATATATTTATATACACATAAATATACTTAATTTTCATAATCTTACTATATCTAAGTGAACAAATTGTATCACTTTATATGTTGATTATATCCATAAACTTATATTTCAGGCATTTTTAATATAAATCAAACATAACAGAAGCCTCCCACAGTTGTTAATGATCATAGGTTTAAAATTCAAAATATTGTATTTGTACATGGTATACTCGCAATAAAAAAATACCTTCCATGAGCGAGAATATATTATATATTATATACCTGAATATGTAACATAATACCTTATTTTAATTATTAGTTGTGTTGTGTTTTTAATGAAAATGCAACCCATAGCACCATATATATATACAGCTGTTGTCTTACTTTGAGAAAGAATGTAGATCAAGGATTCTCGACCAAGAGTTTCGTACAAAGGGACGGTAATTAACGAGTAAGTTTGACAGGCAAAGTCACTTATCACCCACTGTAGAACAGAACCGAAAGAAAAATAACAAAGATATATCATTAAAGAAAACAAGCTAATTGAACTTCAAATAAAATTGTTTCACTACAGCTTGAAATTAAAAGTGTTTATGTCGATTTATTAAAAAACAAATGTTATATAGCTTTTCTCAAAAAAAAATAGATAGTAAACAGAAAAATGAGTCAATGGTAGATAAAATATAGACAAATAAGATTTGAATCTTAAAGTCGCGGGTTTTTTTCAGATGATTAAATGTGGACAAGGCCATATTAAATGGGTCAAGGACACATCAAATGTTGACACGAAATTTCAACGCATAATTAAAAATTAATAAAAATTGTTTGCCATCTTTTAATAGGAATAATGTGTATACTAACTAAATCTAAAAGCATTGTTTGAAACAAATTTTATTAGGATTTGTACCACTAAATGTAATAAACTATTGAGTAAATAAATGTACAACTTTGCTTCAGCAAGATTAATTTACAGCATATCTAGAGCATCCTTGTGTAATCGTGAGCTCCTTTTTTTCCTAAAATAAACATAAATATAAACATAAAAATATATAGAAATATTTGCAAATATAAACTTACGGTATTTTCCATCAATCAACTGAATAATACTTCCTATTTTCAGAAATTTAGTTTATTTACGTATGTACATATAAACTGTTTTATTAAATAAAATTTCTTTCTTTCATGATATATATATATACAAATCGACTAAATCTTGTCAGTTTATTGTAACTATATAAAAGCGCTGTCAATTGACTATCACGAGCATAGAGTACACATGATCACACATGATCAGCATGTGTACTCTATGATCACGAGTATATTTTACCCATAATATTTTAATTTTGTGCAGAACTATTTATGATATTAAACATAAATCATACAATGAGAAATATTTGTTAAGATAGGAAGAAAAAGAAATATGATCATAAATATTAGCAACGTATTTATGGGCATATGTTATATATAATAGATTTGAACAGTTTTTTACATCATTTATTCAACGGGATATAATCGTTTAATTAACAAAATCGTTTCTTCGTTTTTTCCCATAGATAGAATTTAGTATGTATATAAGTTTACTATATAAATATATGATTATTTATTTTTAAACATATTTACTAATGTATCAATCTACAACTGTCGGAATAAATAAACCCAATTCAAAATTGATAAAAAATTACCATATTGACATAATGTGCCCTCCCCAACTTTACTAAATCCAATTGCCGATATTTGATCTGACGAAATATATGTTATTATAATTATCTGTACAGTTTTTTTTTCAATATGATGTCAACGCTTTTTTCTGTCCACCGTGGCCGTGGTCAGGAAACTTAGGTATAGGTAAAAATAATGCATGAACACCCAAACATAAAACAGTAACTTTATTTGTATAGAAACATACTTATGTTGAACTTATACCCAAACTTGTTAAACTTCAATTGCTAACATAATTACACGTTCTATACAGCCGACAAACGTACGTCTAATGGATTACAAATCGGTACTTACATATATCATATATATATATATATAGGTATATTTAAATGTACTATTTAAGTATAAATTATATATAATACTATTTTTATTAATTGTGGTACTTTGTCAATTAACAATCAAAACATTTAAAAAGCTAAAACTATTTATTTTCAAGGTTATTATTTTTATTCAAAATATCTATCACGGAAAAAATTAATACAATAAAGGAAAAATATGGTTGACCATTTTTATATTTTGCACTAATATGCACAAAACTGACACATGCATATATTCTACAAAAAAATGAATGCATCACGAACCTCAGTATTGTTTGATGCACAAATTCCAATCATGGACTTTGCGGAAAGTTTCACTTTTGTTACCAATGCTGAACCGAAATTATGAGTCATTTCTTCAGTCTTCAATATGAAAATATATGGCATGGACAAAATGTGAAAACATTTGATTATGTAATCCCACTGAAATTATATAACATTTTAAGAGAACAAACCTCTTTATAGGTCAACCATTCGTAAGGACTGTTGGCATCCTTTCGTGTTCCTAAATGTGGGCCATTTTCTGTAAAAATAATATAAATCAATAAAAACAGTTCCATTTATATTTTAAATATTAAAATAAACAATTAAAAAAATTAAATTAATTATAAGTATACAATAAATAAAGAAATTTCAAGAATGTACTTGAATTGTTTTTTTAGACAACACTAAAATGTATACCTATATTTATATAGCACAATAAATCTTAATAAAATCAAAAGACAAAAATGTTGCAAACGGTATTATAGCATTATTTAAAAATGTCGAAAGATTGATTTGAAAAATGTTGTTTTAATAGTTATTCTGAAATAAAAGTATTGTTTTATTTAACCATAAATGTGCAATGTTATCAGTGCATAAGTAAAGTAATACAAATGTATAATGCTATATTGATTTCGTTATATTGTCTTTACATAATACATTATCAGGTAGATTTTTATTTAGGAATTTATACATAAATATAAAAAAACTTACTACATAATATTATGTAACGTTTATAAGAAATAAAAAATTAATGTGCCCTACACTGGCAATACTGATAGATAGTGATACATTTTTCATTAAGGAGGTGTAGGGCAAAATATGCTTTTGTATTAAATACTTTGCATTAAAACATACCGGATTACTCACAATTATGCACGCATTTTATACTTTCATTAAAGAGATAATGACATATTAATTTAAAAATAGTTTATAGTTTTCATTATTATATATGTATAATTATAAGTAAGTATCTACTTATTTAATCTCTATAACAGCCACGGATAGTTAGTGCTCTAATTGTAAGTATGATACACCCATAAGAAATACATATTTTGCAAGTCATGCTAGGCATATATTTTGCCTTCCTTATTAATCAATTATATATCGTAAGAAAGAAAACAATCAAAAAGATTACATGTATATTTTCTGAACATTTTCAGGAACAATAATACATAAAGGATGTTGAGAGAATTACAGCAGACAATTCATCTCCGTGTATATATTTTAATAACATTAGAATAGCCAGTGAAAATGGCAAAGTGAGTAAAGAATTTTTTTTAACATGCTACACATAATAAATGTGTACTTCTATTGAAATTGAAAACTAAATTACACATTAAAAGTCAACAATAATTATTTTCTATAGTTTACAATCATATTACAGTTTTGTAGCTACAACTTTATTATTTTTAATGGTAGTTAAAATAGAATCGATTATGTTTTAAAATTTTCACAATAAAGTATTCATGTAGTGGAATATTTGTTTCAAACTTTCAATTTTAATTAAATAAAATCTGTTTTATAGTAAATATCATGTTTTTTTAAATATTGTATTTAATAATACAATAAATTATTTAGTTTATTTATTTATTTATTTATTCGCACATTACTATTTCTATTAAATTCATCTTGTTACTTGTATTCATTATTGAAATGTTTTCGTCTGCAGATTAGGGGTGGTTTACATATGTAAATATAGTCAGTATTTTTAACTAGAGGACAATTAAATATAACAATATACATAGAGCTATTGGGATTACTGATATTCTATTAAGCAACAATATATGCATAATTGACATTTTACCAAATATTTAAATTAGTACATTATATAATATATTATATCAATACAAATAACTGATAAACTTTGATAAGTGAAGACATCAATCTATGTTCAAAGGCATTTAGCACATTAAATTAAGAAGACATTTTCAGAGGCAACATTAATATAAAAACAGATATTTATATTAAGAAAAATGATACTCATGTGATAATATAATGATAACATACCTGAAGCTCGAATACCTGCCTTAATGCAATCGTAGAGAGTATAAATGCCCTTTTCTTTCGTAAAATCTGACAATTTGCCATCCACACAAAGTGTTGAACATCTAATGCCCTCCTGTACAAAGAAATAAAATCTTATTAAACACCTGTTAAAATAGTACACAGACTTAATTATATTGTACATGTTATTAAAATTCTTTTAAAATTCGATATACATAATAGAAACACTAAAATACATCAGTGATCAAAAATAAAACTGGCAATCATTTTGTTTTAATTTATGAGCATAAACTTGAATGCTACTAATTAAATAAAATAAAATTTTGAAACAATAAATTTTTTAATGTAATCATATTTGTATCGTGTAGATATTGCTTCTTTTTTGCATAGGATTTTTAAATAACTAATAAATAAATACTTCATTAATCTAATTAATACAATTATGTTGTGTTTGGCATTGAATATATAAATTTAATTTACAGTTTAGAAATAGAACAGTTATAAATATGTATCTACTAT
Organism: Invenusta paracnida; assembly: GCA_036023295.1. Taxonomy (NCBI): domain Eukaryota; kingdom Metazoa; phylum Platyhelminthes; order Proseriata; family Coelogynoporidae; genus Invenusta; species Invenusta paracnida. The sequence goes on along the minus strand of JAYRBW010066196.1, from coordinate 4,554 downwards.
TCACTAAATACAAACATTAATTCTTTATTAAGAATTGTAAATAAATAATTACATCCCTGATTTGATAAAGAATGAAAAACTTATTTTAATCACAGTTACAAGAAAGAACATGTTTAAAATACATTTTAAACAAAGGTCAGAAAGTGTTGTATAAGTCGACATAAAAACTTGGATAGCATATTATATATAATTTTAGAAATATAGGTATAAAAACAAAACAATGTATATCTGGTAAAATTACATTTAGAGACACTATGATGATATTTGTAGTTTTACTTGTTATTATATAAGCCAGAAATAATAATATGTTTTATATTTGAATTTAATCACTTTGTATATTCTCTTTGTTTTAACCATAATTCTACACTAAAATTTATCTTATTACATTAATTATTTAAGCAACTAATATAAAATTCAATAATTTATAAGCTCAATAACTATTAATTAATGACTTTATCTCAATTGTATACAATTGTTATAATATAAGGAAAATAATAACTCACCTCTTCATTAAGAATAATAGATTGTTTACTCAAGTCTATTGGTAATTTGGATGGCTGTGGCAGCATGTAAGAATATAATGCTTAAAATAAAATATAAATCGATTTATTAAATATTGATGTTAATGTTAATGTTAATGTGTATAATACATTAAAAAATATATAGTAAAATACCTTGCATTTCTATACAGTTAATTTATAATATCTGAAATTATAAAAAATATATGTATATAAATATACGAGTATATATGAGTAATAATTATGTAATATATTAGTACATATATACAGAATTAAATTAAAGAATTCAAAATTAAATTATTATATAATCTAATAATATGTTGTATCTAATAAAGCTGAGTTTTTTATTTCAAATATAAAAGTATTATTTCTTTAATTATTACAATGTTTGAATATATACATATATATATATATTAAATATAATTGAGACAAACATAGATAACTAATGATAAATATACACATATCAAATAAAAAGAAAATTTTACTGAGCATAATCTCACAAATTATGACTCTAATTATAAATGTTAGTTATTTGTAGAATCATTATTTAATATCAAATTTTAAAATAAAATGTACAACAGTACTCAATAATTTCTAAATTACTGTCAAGAAATTTACATATTAAATTATAATATGTGTATATATTCCAAAACATTAAATTTAAGACATACATACACATATTATAGACTTAGATCAGCATCACTTAATTCAAATATATTAATGCTCAAATCTTCAATACAAGTAAAAAGTTAATTATAAAAGATTGTTTAGTTTTATAAATAAAAATAAATTAATAAAATCAATATATTATTTATTAAAATAACAGATATGAAACAATCAAATATTTACAATTATGTAACTTACAACCTTGACATTTTCTTTAATAAATATTATATTTAGTAATATTATGACATTTAATCAAGTTTATCATCAAAGACTCATATGTCATGTCAAACAAGGCTTGATCCTTGGCCTAACTTTTGAATACCAAGTTGGAGATAAGTCCATTTCTGAACACATTGCATTACCTAATTCAATATATTGATGATACTACTCTTGCATTTCAAATATTTAAATATTGTACTTATGTCAAAGGCTGCTTTCAATTGCAAGCAAGTTTAGCTGCTATGTAAAAAAATATCACTGATATATTTATATTATGTGTAGCTCTGATAAATGCATTTAAGACATATCCACCAAACTTCATATTCCATGGAAAGCTACATTATGTCAACATTTTAAAAAAGAATAACAATTTGAAAATTACAAAAAGAAATTCTATAATTGAAATCCCTCAATGTATATTGAAGGAATATTAAGCTCAGAAAATCAGATCAAATTCCTGATAGTGTAGATAAGTGTCAACTTGTATACAATATTGGGATAATCATAACTCTCAAATCATTTTGCACTTTTTTATGAGTATATACATAGTATGATAATATAGTTTGATAAAGTATGATAATATTAATTACTTTAAGATGATTATATCTTTCAATAACAATTTGTAAATATGAAGAATTAATTGAAATAAATATTTTTTAAATGTACACTGAGTTGAGAAATCTAACATTACTTGTATAAAACCAGCTTTAATATAGAAAATTGGTCAAAGTGAAATGGCTCTTAACAATTAATATTCATAAATGGTTTTGTCATGTAGATATTTTTTGTATATTTTCAAGTCTTGTAAAAGGTTATAAAGACAAGTAGAAAATTTAACATTTTAAAGCTTTTTTAGTTATTGTTATATTTTTATAAATATTATAGAAATATCTAACCATATATTTTACAATCATTTTAAATTGTTATTTTATGTAAAAAAGTTATATACAAGAGTGGCTATATAAAACCATTGTAATTATAAGTAAAATAAATGTAATTTTCAAAATAAATAATGCCCTTGTAAATTTAAATTATAATATAATTATGAGATTCAGAAATATAAAGCTAAAAATATTTGTTTAATTAATAATCCATTATTGTAGTTTAATATTTTATATAATTATGTAATAGACTTTATTGCATAATATATATATAATTGTTATATTAATCTTATTCTTTTTAAAAGTATGAAAGTTCTAGAAGTAATATATTGTTTAAAAATGTATCATTTGTTGAATATATATTTTTTTATTTTGAGTTATTATTTTTCTCATTAATGGTATTTTAATTAATTAATCTATTATAAAGTATTTTTTAATATTTTGCTAATGATATGTCAGTTTATAATATAATTTAATATAATTTGATATAAATTACTTTAAATTATTTTAAATTGCAGAATCTATAATTTATAAATGATTTTAATAATTGATAAATTCAATAATATATTTGGAAAATGTTAGAATTATTAGAATTCTACATTTGTTTTATAAGGTTACCAAATATAGTATTCAAATGCTAGATTTGTCAAATAATATCATAAATGCTATACATTTAGTAATTGTTAGATTTGTAGAAATAAAGCTATAAAAGCCTAATTGTATTGTTATACTATTATATAGTATACTATAAATATTTATATTACAATCAAAAACCATTAACAAATTTAATGGCTATGTGAAAATCTTAAAATAAATTTAAACACTAAATATTAATGTTATATTTTAATAATATTTTATAATCTATACAAATATTCTTAGTTGTAATAAAATAATTGAAGAAAAGTCTGGTGTATAAGTGATAATTTTACTTTAAAATGTTTAATAAATAGACTAAATTTATAGATTTATTACAGTGGTTATAATTCTAATGATAAAATAACATATTATTGGACTTGATCAGGTTATATATAACTATTTTAATAGTATTAATATATATATATAATTTGCATATATAATAGAATGTAATTATAATCTGTTTATCTAATAGTGTAAATCATAGAATAATAATTGTAGAAAGGGTGTTCACTCTTATCAATTTTATATATATCTTAATATAAATATTAATGAATAAAAAATAATTTTATTTTAATAAATTTGATATTATAAATGGATAGGGAAAAGTAGTATTAAATATTTTGATTAAATTAATTTTAAGAATAAATAAATATATTTATATAATTTTAACATATCTAAGTTTTTATAATAAATAATTGATTACCTGTATATCTCAAACTGTTTTAGTACATACACAATTTAATTACTCTCAGTTTTTAATACAATATTTTGCATAAGCTTTTAAGTAGATAAATAGTAGTATTTTAGTGTATTCAGAATTAATAAGAGTGAACACTCTTTGTATAATTATTCTATGATTCAAATTATATATTTTATTATTGGCCAAATCTACAGTATTGTATAATCTGCAGTACTTATACCATGGGCATAAAACATTATAATACTCCATATATTCTGTAGTTTGTGACAGCCTAAAGCCACAATGGCCCCTGATGATATGGAGACGGTCTAGATATATTAGTAATATATTACTAGCCATTTGGAGCAATTTCTAGTTGAGTCAGAATTTCTGACCAAGAACAGGAATAGAATGAGGGACCTTTGAAATTTCAGCTTAACATTCTATCCACTGCACTTCACAAGTTTTATTAATATAGTATCTTACAGTTAGCAAAGTACTTTTGTAAGTGTCTCCCTTGAGCATGGTTGACATTGTAAGTAACTGGAGGCCCTCTTTCTATTATATATTATACAGGGTTTGATCTTACAGACAAATATATTTTCCCTGACACTAACCTATTTTCCTTGACATTTTTGCCTTACTTTTCTCAAGTGTGAACCAATTTTTACTGACATTTTCTCCAAAACTTTTAGTCATAAGACAAATATATAAATAATTTAGTTTAAAATATATTCAACTATATTTTGACATTAATTTACAAAAACAGTCATACATTACAGAAGCTGAAATAGCTATAGGAGTCTAGAAAGGCTGTAAATAAGTGTATATTAAGATATACCCTGAATAATAAGATATATTAATTCAAACAAAGCAAGATATCGCTGTAATTCATCGAAACTATCCCATCTGCAAAACTATCCTATCTACACTGAAGATTCTATTGTACTTATGT
>JAYRBW010066185.1:0-28564 GCA_036023295.1 Invenusta paracnida | reverse complement strand
ATAGATGATACGTATTAGTAGACAATTAGTAATTATCACAATATGTATACATAGGTGCAATATAGATGATACGTATTGGTAGACAATTAGTAATTATCACAATATGTATACATAGATGCAATATAGATGATACGTATTATTAGACAATTAGTAATTATCACAATAGATATACATAGGTGCAATATAGATGATTCGTATTAGTAGACAATTAGTAATTATCACATTAGTTAAACCAGTAACACTATAATTCTATAAATGTATCGGCTAATATTATGTGTGTTTGTGTGTGGTATAAATATTTACATATTGTATACAATAATTATTTATACATATATATAACTAATATTTTAATTTTATAAATGTATATTGTAATGTGATATAAATATATAACATGAGTACACAGACTTCTCTATGTATTAGAAGTCTATGTTAAATTAGTAAAATAGACATCTTAATATGTATACGTAACAGAAATTTCTACAGATAAAACCAATTCACTTAATGGAAACACAAATGCATATATAATAAGCAATTTATAATTAATAATAATAAATTTATAATAAATATTGCTAATACAGTTACAATATATTGCAAAACATAACATTGTAATATTTTCAAAAATTTCCTGTACTTTATCACATTAAACTATTTTAAATTTGATTGTCATGCTTAGTGCCTGCATAATCATTTTCTCCCAGGTTCATTAATTTCATATACATATGTGTATATTGAAAATGCCTCTTTTGAAATAAATTAGTTCGTTCCATACATAAAATCATTAATATCTTAACTGTTACAATCAGTTAGAGTAATTTGAAATTCGCTACATTTGGAAGAAAAGTCATTTCCAATTATACTATCTGTGCCTTATAACAATGTTAACTACATACATTTTACAACAGACTACTCATTGCTTATCAAAATTGTACTTTAAATAATGTAGAGTTTTATATTTTAATTTTTTTATATAGAATGTATAAGCAATTTTGAAAATGTATTTAAAATAAGTAATTTTGTTTTATTATTTCTTATGAAATTTTAAAGTTGTAATGATTATATATACATATAGAAAGTTCAAGTAAACGAAAAATATTTTGAATAAAAATAAATTGCAATATTTAATGTTTTTAGCAGATCTGTATTTTAAAGTTTTCAGTATTTCTCCATTAGATTTCCTAATAAATTTCGAAAAAATATTATCTTAAAATAATTAATTAATTAATTACATAAATTCTGTAAACATTTCATAAAAGACTCTGTCTTATCGATGTTAAAAACTGTGTTATTAAGATTTGGTTTAGCAGAATATTGAGAATGACACTAGTATTTGATCTATCTATAAAAAGACAAATACGGGAAAATTAATAAGTGTGAAAGTAGAATTGACGTATAATACCAGCAGTACAGGGAGAGCTCGATAATACACTGTTTCGACCTTGTTGGGTCTCTTCAGGAGCCCACAACCCTCGAGGTGCTGTAAAATACAACAGCAGAATAACACCAATTTAATGCAAATGAAGCTTAGAAAATCACATTTAAAAATAATTGCCACAAAATAAATACTATACAATCTATATTATGAATAAATTAATTACATTTAGATAAATTATTTTAATTTAGATAAAGTGTAAACATATATATCTATAAATGATAATGATATATTAGATTTATGACTGATTTAGTTATACATTTCTCATTATTGGTAAATAATAGTATGTTCAGATAAATATTAATACTGAGTCTTCTGTATTTTGCCGAAAAGATAGAATTACTCCTCAGCCAACAATTGAATAAATTAAGATAATTTAATATTTTTATATTTATATCTGAAGGTTTCCTTTGTGGGAGAATTAAAAGGAATATTTCATTTGTTGATGTGAAAAGAAAATCTCTGACCACAAATGAATCTCTATACAGATACATGAAGAGTTCACATTTTATATGGGAGAATTCTTTTAAGAATATTTGTTATATGTACCTAATATATATAGTTTTTTCTTCAAAGGCATTATCTGGCACACTGGATTATTAATAAGGACAAAAAGCATTTGCTTGTATAGACGTTTGTATAAAACCAAAATAATTTAGACTATATAGCATAGCCATCAGTAGAATAATTATATAATACATCCAAAATTTGTATTTACAACATCATTCAATCAGTTTCATTATTTAGTTGCGTACAGGTTCAGTATTAATTAATATAGTTAGAGCATCCTACCTCAATAACGCTCAAAGTTATTCCACTAATTTCAATTTATTTTGAACTTTTCGGCTGCCAGTTGACTGAAGTATGAAAAAGACAGTGTCAACGACCGAAAAGTGAGAAAGCACAGTCTCAGGTATAAAATCTATCCTTACTTTTGGTTGAAATAGGCAGGCGGCAGTTTTTCTGGATAGATATGTACCCTCGTGCACGTACAAAATATGAAGTTTGTTAGGAAATTGCTCCTTTATTTCAAAGTCTTAAAAACAAGTCATCAATCTTCTCTAGACACACTGAGTTTAACTCTACGTTATTGTCGCTGTGCGAGTGGAATAGAACGTGGTTGTTTACCACAACAAACCCAAAGCAAGTTGAGAGGTTGGGTCGATTTGTATTTAATAAAAGAGGAAACTTATCCATGATGACGCGCTGGCTATTGAAGCTCGGTGTGATCAACGATTTCACTGAAGTTCCTAAGTAGAGTGAATGAATCTCGATAGAACTAGTTTTAATCCACATTTCAGTTGAGATTTGATTTGGAATCGCTTAATTAATATCATTTAAATTGAAATTGAAATAAACGTTTATTTTAAAATAGTTTTACATTGTGTACAAAAAATGGGAAAGCATTAAAAAAATCGGTAATGCGCAGTAAAATCAAATTATAATTCATTCAAGGAATAATTATTTCAAACACGAGAAGTAAAATGCGCTATATGTTTACATATAATTTCGAATTAGGACTGGTTTTTAAAATAAACTATGTTTTAACCTGTGATTTTTAAATGAGCAAATGAAGCAAACTCAACTTCCGTGGCTTTTCTTAAAATAAAGTTTTACAACTTTTAGAGCCATATTTTCTATTATACACTCAGTCACGTGATCACACTAAAATTATACATTTTTTCAAAATTGACTAAACATACCTTTTTAATGAAAAATACATATCTTTCTTGAAATTGTTTAAATTTTTAACCTTGTTCCAGTTAGTTTCCTAAAATAAATCATGATGTACAATAAAAACAAATGTTCTTGTAGAAAATACGAAAATAATTAACGTTTGAAATTTTGTGATTTTTATGTATTTTTTTATATTAGAAAATAGTATCAATTTTATAATACCATTTGATCAATGAAATATATTACAAAACATATTTTTTTAATTACAAGCAAATAGTTTCAAGTCTACTTGATTTAGAAATTAGAAAAATAATACTGCTGGATTAGGGTTAATTATGGAAAAGGGTAGTCTTAATAAGATCAACCATAATAATAAATTTGCATAAATATAAAGTAGGTAGAATATATTTCAGAATTGTTTCTTTTATTCAAGATTTATTTTTAACTTTGATAATATTTACAAAGCTATAAAAATACAGATTTTTATCCTTTTTAAAAGCCTCTTTTGTCATTAACAATGACTGTAAATTGTAAAAATGTGAACAACAATTATTTTGAAAAACGTTTGGTGTTCATTTTATTTATTTGTCGTTGTAAACATTTTAATATTCTGGAATAAAATATTGATCCAATAGTACTAAAATAATAATACAGAAATATTAAATTATGTTCTTTTAAAAATAGCAACGTAACTGATTGTATATTTTTTATATAGATAAAATATGTTTAATTATTTCAATATCATCATATATAGTAATATACATATTTGCGTCATACTAAAGAATAAACAATAACTCCGTTAACTCCATCAACAATAGCAATAACAATAGAAAGGAGGAAACGGCAGAAAGTATTCTAAAAGTAATTTATAGCGTAGTATCAGGTTATAGTTTTTATCAATAAATAAAGCTACAATATATTTAGGGACAATATAAGCATCGTAGAAATTAAAATATGTATATATACAAAGTAAAAATGTATATGATAAGCATACACAGTAGGTTATTATCAATGAGTATATAAGTAAAAATTAAAGTATATTTATTTAAAATATTGATTAAATTATACATTAATTCCTTATTAAATTTAAAAAACTATTGTTTGCATAATATTATTTCATTTTGAAATTGTATATTTTTTATAATTAATAGGTATATAATATATGTAAGTAAACCATTTTAAAATTAATTCTAACTTTTAACAATGTACTGTACAGGTACAATACATTTAATCAGTTAACAATTGCAATTGAAATTGAAATTTAGAAACCTGCAAATGAACTCAATAAAAGTATTTCAATTAACATTTGAACTCGGAAACAAACTGAACATCACTCCACTATTTATATAATACTCCAAAATATTTCAGCACAGAGGAGACAATCTCAAATATACTGAAAAAAAATAAACGTACTCAGATTTAAAAAATTAGTTATCCCGAAGCAGGCTAGTGGCTCCTCTTATAGCTAGTTGCTTTTGTTTAAAGACCTATCGATTCAATTCAGTGATATCGCATTAATTAAAGTACGCATTAAGTGCAATTAGGATTTGACTGAGCAAAGGGCTACGCACCGATTTGATTTTCAGTCATAATAGTAGAAACAGAAGTGGAGGACACAACCATTAGCCTTCTATGTAGCATGGAGGATTGTCAGAACGCCGACCTCCCAATATGGCCATTAGTCAGGTCTCAGCTCCAGAGAAGTCGACTACACCCCTACTCCCTTTTCCTTTTCTCCCCAATAATCGTCTCCCACACCCAGAATCCCTTCTTGGACAAAACACCGCTTCCGTTTAAGTTAAGTCTTCCCTCTTAACTCTGTCAAAATTGATTTCGGAATATGAAGAAAAACTACACCGCGATCTCCAAACTAGAATATCGCAAAGGAGATCCTGATTTACCATTAGTCAGCCAACTTTATAGTTTATTATCTTGCAGGTTCAACAACATTGTATCAGATGTTTTAGTTAGATTATTATTGTACAATTATAACTATTATTTTAAATTAAAATCCTACATCTCCAACATATTGCCACATATGATGAGGCACGTCTACTGTACAAAAAAACGCATTGACTCTGAAATCTGAAAGTTTAATAGCCACCATATTAGCTGAATACAAGTAAGATGTTAGCACTGAGATATCGCTATAATTAATTGTGGAATAATTGCCGTAAAAACAAAATCATGGCTATTGCATCGTCGAACTTCTTACTTTCAATGTTTGGTAGTTAATAGTTCTCGCATTGTTAATAAAAAGGTATGCTATAGGAAATTTATTTTGCTTAAAGTATAAAGCAAACGTGATGTTACCAATTTGATATTACCTAGATTTCATTTGCTTTAAAATGAGCTGAAAAATTCATGTTATTGTGCAGTTTAAATATTTTAATAAAAGGAAAATGTTAAAAAAATTATGTTATTTATTTAACACTATATTATTAATTGAATATTATTTGACGAAAAAATAAATACTACTGCATATTTAATTCAAAAGTAATTCTATCAACTAATGAATAAAGCCAAAATATATTTAATACCTTTGAGTGCTTATTATTGGCATTATCAATAAATGTAAAAATGTAAAAATAAACATTGGAATTTAAAATTTAGAGTTAAAAATGTAGATTTCTTGCATGCTCCGCGTGCAAAATTATCCATTCTCTGAAATTCTCTTCACATTCAATGGCTCTTATTCAAATTGAACGACTACAGCCACTATGTGAATTTAATTATGAGTTCATTATTACTTATTTTAAAAGTCAATATTATGTAGCTGATTCCAAAATTGTATTAGAAATATATTGATTTGATGATTTAAACCTACTGAAAACTATTTGACTTAATTCCAAAAATAAATCCGACAGATAGATTGTATATTTATTTATGATTTATTTAAAAAAAGGTTTCTTAATATACGGTTTTACAAATATAGATTTGTTTTAAAAAAGCGTTTTATTTATAAGAACAATTCCAAGATAAAATCAGTAACAATATTATTTATTGATAGAGCAACAAACAGCATCATCAGGCAAACAACAATTTTGGCATCATACATTAGTTGGTACTTATTTAATCGAACTTTTTTATAATAGATTACGTAATTATAATTGTACTCTTAATGACTTTTCTAGTTTGTATACCTACTGTTAAATGTAGATAATATTTATCTATTAACGAATCTCTTCACATAAGATTTTAGAACCTATAGTCTCAATCGTAATTTATTCGATTCGAGTTTTTTTTTTTTTAATCTCATAATCATTTTTGCTCATTGTTAACTAGTTTATTTTCAGTTATGTTTTGTATAAATACACCAATGTACGATATCACAAATTCTGCTGTTGTTTGTAGTGGAGAAACATATTGCTATCAATAAATGTTATTTTTACTGACTTTATTTGGTATTTGTAAGTCAATCAAATCCACTGCTCAGTTAAGAACAATGTCATAATTTAGTTTCTAAACATGATGGAGATGTTATAGTTTATAAAAACAGTTCGTTTGAACAGTATAATTCCCAAATATAAAAATATTTAAACTTTAAATATTACAACATTTAAAGTTTTGCTAATTTCATTTCCTGTTTATCAATTCGTTGTGATAATTTAGCTCCTGGCATTATTTGATCAATTTAAAGATATCGCAAATTTTTATTATCAAAAATTAAATACATTTAGTGTACATAAATAATATTATCATAACCAAAAAGCTTATTTGTTGTTGACATTTTATGAATCATTTTTATATAAGTAAACGTTCAAAAACATAACAAATTAAATATAATACTCTAATGGGACAATGCTGTTTTGGCCTGCCATCTGTAAAAGAAATTTCTTTGCAACATGTATTAACTATAGATTTCGGAAAGTTACGCATTCTAATGGAATTTATCAAAGAATACGTACTAAAATTTATGTAAATTGTACTTGTGATTTATAAAAGAGAATAATTGTGTGACTACTAACATAAAGAAAAGTAATATTGAATAAATATACAAATTTTATAATTTACTCAGATTTGTTCTTTGTCAGTTTAAAAGTGACATGACTTATTTATAATTTTGAGAGCTTTCTTTCACTTTTTAGAGCTTAAATGTCTAAAAGAACACCAAAACGTTAAATATTAAAACATTAAGCCGATATAAAAGTTATGTACAAGAATTTCGAACAACAACAATAGCATATTTGAAGTGAATAATAATTCCTTATTCTACATACTCTTAATTATTGAAACAGGAAAAAATTAAACATTTATATTTATATGTATGTGTAGTTCACCGTTTAACTAATGTATTAGCTATTTATTTAGGTTAGGGAATACGGCGTTGTACTCCAAGTAGGTCTTGCATTTGCTTAAATATATAATATAATAATATATCCCTTCTGAGAAAATTTGATTAGACGTTGACGCACTTAAATCCCAATCATTATTAATATAAAGGTCTGAAATTAAACCAAAAATTTCATTCGAAATATACTTACATGGTTTGTTTATATTTTTTCTTTAACTTTTTCGGATGAAAACGAGACATTTCGTCAGAAATTTCCAACGATTTTATTTCATCATCTTACAGAATCTTTATGAACAGGAAGTTGAATAATATTTCAAATAATATGGCGGTTCACACTGAAATTAAACATGTATTGTGATTTATATTATTATTATTATTATTATTGATTAAATTTAATAGCAACTAATATTGAATCGATTATATTTTTACGAAGTCAATGGTTTGCTTTGGCGTTGAAAAGAATGTCAACTGTTTTCTCAAGTGGACCATATCAAGAAAGGAGGGGTCCAGTTGTGTGTTTTAGGGCACCGTGTCAAGAGGAGAGGGGTTCAATTGGTAACCGATTATAAGTGGTAGATATATTTTGCTTGTTAATAAATATATATATATAGATAATGTATAGATTGGCACATAAATAATCAAGTTTTTAGCCCCTCATTTTTTTCATTTTATTCACTGAATAAGGCATTTTAAGCCGAAATATAATATCTGAATTTTGTTTTTAATTATTGGTCTTTTTTATTGTTTTTTCTTCAATTTGTTATTCCGAGCCTGTAGTTTTTATTTTTTGGGTATTACACTGAAATAAACCAATCTATGTATGGATAAAAAAATGCGGGTTTTTTTTTGCGCCAATCTATACATTAGCTAAGAACTGAAGAAAATACTGCTCTATTAACTCATGGAAAATATTCAGATGTAATTTAGAGTAACACAACTTTAACCATTTTATTCTTATTGAACAAAAAATATAATGTAGAAAAATGTTAAATTTATGGTCGGAACGAAAATAAAGGGGAATATGTCCATATATACCTACTTATAATTTCTCAAATAACGTTTTTAGATTTTTAAGTGTTTTTTTGTATATTACCTACGATTTAAACATTAATTAACTTTTTTATATCATTTGAGAAAAAAAAGTTTTTAGATATATATTATCATTTCGTGATTATATGTGCAAGGTGCATAAATATAAATTATGAGATACTTGCATCATCATCATTTAAAAATCATGATGCAAAGGGTACAACAATTATCGATTAATTGAATAATTAGATGAACGTATTTTATTATTAATCATATGTAGAATAAGTATTTATTTCGGTGATCATAAATAACTAAGAATAAGTTTATTATAATCTAATTAGAGATGATAATAATATATTTCATGCACATTAATATTGATGTCATTACATCTACGAGTATCTCATTATTACGAGTACCTAAGTCAAACTCTATTAATAATATACATATTATACATATATGTACATGTATCCTTTCCATACGTAATGTATACCCTTACAATATTTGATTTCGTTTCTTAGTTTAAACTTTAAGACGTTAGCGAGGCCTGTCAAATATATATGTGACATTTATGAAAATAAAACTATTTCATGTTTCGGTTATGAAATATATATTTATATATTTACTTGAATATTAATTAGATTAAAAAGTGACAAGCGTCAATGACATTCAGTTTTACAAACTACCATATTGGGTCATAAACAAAAGGAAATAGTACCTATGGATCATTGATGCGTGATAGACGAAGGACGGCTCCCCAATGAACTGATCAGTGATGAAGACGTGATGACATCAACAAAACCAGCTGCTGGCTTTTCGTTTGGCACTCATGATACAAGACAAACTCGACGTATTTGTGTTCAAAAAACATCCAAGGTACGATTTATTTAGAGGGTTATCTGGGATCCCTGTCAAGAAAAGGTGACACAATCTATACTTTCAAAGAAGAACTTCCCATCTTTCGCCTTCTACTTTGTAGTAAACAACGAAAAGGACCCAAAATAGGGTGGATTATAAGAGATATACATTAAGAGGAATATATCGTAGGTATGTACCTATATTCACCTTGTAAATATGTATAAATTATATAACCCCCTATTTGTAAACATGCCTTCACCAAATATACAAAGAATTTGTAGAGCTCATAAAGTATTCAAGATCTGCTGTATTTTGTCAACATTATAACAGACACAAGTTAATCTAAGCCCCATTATATTATTGTATACATTTACAATAAGTCTTCCGGCATAGTAGCTATTTTCTGTTTGATTAGTTTGGGGCTTATAATGACATACAAAATCAGATTTGGAATATACTCCAGCTGTAAAACTGAGTCATCGTTAAAAATAGCAGTTCTCATAAATTTATTCTAGTATATAATGCAGCGTATTGTCGATAAAACCTCAAAAAAAATCTAATTGTGTAAAATTACAACAAAACGTTTCTGAATCCTATCCATACCAGTCTATTTTACGCATCCATATCCATATACAGATTATTGTGCCCCCCACCCCTATAATTCTCAAACTTCCTGGCGAAGTAGTTTTGAAACTTGGCTTATAGGTAAACGAGATGTTTTGTATCATATATGCTATTAAAAAATATAAAAAATATTTATTTATAAAAAAAAAAAAAATAGTTTTGAAAATAGTCAGATTTTATAAAATAAAATAGCAATATATCACAAATATTACAGTATATTATCTAAACAATAATCTACTATTCTTAATTATTCGAAAAATAAAAGAATTTCATTGATTTTTTACAAAGGTCACGTAACCATTCAATAGGGTGTATGTACAGTAGTAAATATATAATTAAAGTAGCAAAACTTCATTTTAAGACAAGTCACAAAAGATTACTATACTCAAATTGTTTTAAAAAAATGCCAGCGAAAATAGAATAGGGCGGGCCGTGTTACACATACATGTAGTAACATGTGTACATACATCTGAGATATGACACAGTTTTCTACATACATGCAGTAATATGTGCACATACATCTGAGATATTACACAGTTTTCTACATACATGCAGTAATATGTGCACATACATCTGAGATATGACACAGTTTTCTACATACATGCAGTAATATGTGCACATACATCTGAGATATGAGTTTTCCACATATATCGACATCATTTGCACATGTGTGAGTTTAACTCATTTTAGAGTGAGTTTCGTTTTGAACCTTTTCGGTTGTACCTGTTTAATTAGATATTCCTTTTGGAATCAAAACGTGCAAACAAAAAGACAAGATAATTACAAAACGAAATGTGTATTTGCAACAATCATTGTCGTAAGTTAGATATATAGATAGTGTATGTATATATATATGCATATCGACGTCACATGAAAGATCTTTAAAAAAGAGTCAGTCAACTGTACAGTTAAATTTCAACTATGATAATAATAATAAGTTTTTAATACACAGAGAGAGAGAACAGACGAATAGACGTCGATGGAATCGATTTCATGTCGAGACTCAAACCTTAGTAACGGTATGTATACACGTAAATATATGACAGGGGGGAGTGTATTAATACAGCAATACACGGGGCACATTGCATAGGGGAAGTCGCAAAATATATAATAGTGTACTCAAAATATAAAAAAGCCAAGTGTGCCACCTTAATTAACTTTTAAAAACATGATAAAAGGACAAATATAAACGTAATATGAATACGTAATATTAATAAAATTTATTCAATGATAGGCAGGGGTGGTGAGAAGTATAATGTAAGTATAACAATAAAACCAAGTTTACGGTTGCTCTATTGATGATCTTCAGTGGATAATGTGTATATTGGATGGATATTGTAATGTGCCATTGTAAAACAACCCAAATTTCTATAGGAAGAGTTCACTTTTTCTGCTGCAATGCGCTATCCTAAGAAGAATACTTTCATGACGAGATAGTAAGAGAATGGATGCAAGAGGGTAAGTTGATTGGCCTAATTGTACAGCATACACGTGAAACTGGCATGGAGGCGATGAGGGAAATGATTATGAAGGACCAAGGGAGGTCAGTAATATTGGAGTGGGGGCTACCTGATCAAGGCACATCGACTTTTTGTAAGAAGCGGATGGAAGTGGGGGGGCAGGGCAGGTAAGAGGGGCAATACTACATGACTAACTTCCGCGTAAGGTAGCTATTATGCAGGTAGGGGGGTTAGTCTCATTTTCAATCATATCTTTAAAATACAAGAATACATGCTACGGTGTCAATGTTACATCAGCTGTTACAGTTGGTTACACATTTCAATATACGTATGTATGTCAATAATAAAATAAGCAATTATGTGTGCAATACTCTAAATCTCTCTCTTCATTTTGTCCTGAGTGAATAAAACTTCATACTGATAAGGGTGAAATTATTTTTGCTATAATATGTAGTTTTGCTTGAAGAAATCACAAAAACAACTTCAAGTAAACTCTCTCTTTTGCGTATTAATTTCCACAAAGCGTCTCTTTTTTGACTCTATATTACAATAAAAAGAAAGAGTTTTAGTCAAAAATGGCTGTCTTTATAGATAAATGGGGGGGAGCGGGCCAGGGAAAGGAGAAATGAGTCACTTAATAAAATAGAGCGCAAGGTTGAAGAATGAGTTCTGATAATAATAGCTATTACAAGAGTAAATACTCGTATGCATGTATACGTAGGTATTATCATAATATTATTATGTAGGTAATATACACTCGATCATGGTATATAGTATGCAGGTATGTACGTAGTTTGAAGTATAATCTGAATGGTGGGAGGAAGGGGAATGGGGAGTTTTCAATTGCATGATGTTCTAACTGGCGAGAAGATGTTTGACTGGTTTTGGCGTTGATTCTTCGTTAAAGTGGAGTGTAGAATACCTTAAATCAAAAGAGAAAAATAAGATAGTTGATGAGCGAGTTACAATATTCATATTATAATATTGGTAAAATAATAGGTTAGTAAGTGTCAACCATGTAAATATTTAAACCAGACTATATTGTAATATTGTAATTCCAAATTAAACATATTGCTTATATTTCAAAAGATGTTTAGTGATTTCATTAATTAGGAAACATTGTAAACGCAGCGAGCCTTTACAAATTGGTTGCGGATCAGAGATAGACAAAATCTAAAATACGCTCACATTGTCAATTTAGAATTAATTTACATAGTTAAACTAACTTTATTTAAATTATAATAAGACACCATAACGGAATTATTCAAATGCGTATTTCTAACAAGGTATAGTTTAGTCTTCCCCATGTTTCATATCACTACATAGTAGTGTACATAACTACGAGTATGCATTCATTGAATTATTTAGGTAGGTACTTATACGAGTATAAAAAGTAAAGCATACAATATGCTAAATATACTAGTCCACATTGTCTATAAACATTTAAAAAATTAGCCCTCGTCTTACTTACAACTATTTTTATGCAGATAAAACGCAAAAATTATGTAAAAATCGATGTTCTCATGTTTCTAAGA
Organism: Invenusta paracnida; assembly: GCA_036023295.1. Classification (NCBI taxonomy): domain Eukaryota; kingdom Metazoa; phylum Platyhelminthes; order Proseriata; family Coelogynoporidae; genus Invenusta; species Invenusta paracnida. The sequence goes on along the minus strand of JAYRBW010066185.1, from coordinate 15,661 downwards.
CGTATAATATTATGGTACAGCAACCTGTAGTGTATGTATATAGCGTGAATAGTTTTAATAGCTATCTGATAATTGGGTCATAACCCTGATTATATTAGTAAAGATAATTATTACTGTAATTATAATCAAAAATACAGAGAAGGACAGAGTTTATCGCTAAATTTATACTTGTACAAACGTGACCGAATTATGAAAGATCAAATTTTATTCGTCATTAGATCAAAAATTTCATTTATTTAAGATATTATTATAAACTATACTAGTTTCTTCCTTTAGATGTAGTAGTATTTTCTATGCACACATAATAAAGAATGCAGTTAATTAATTATTAACTGGTTATAGGGGCATAAATATAAAAACAAATGTCATTACCTAAGAGCGTTCAGCAAACATTCAACCCTTTTCGGTTCCTGGTCTTTTAACAGACGTATACAGCTCTTTACCTGCAAGATAATACATATTATATACAAACTTAATAAAAACAAATAATACTTATTTCTATATTATATGTACATAACAGATATATATATATATATTAATGTACCGACTTGACTAATTATTGCAACCAGAAAAGTGTGCCAAATTCATCGATGACGCATAACTTTTATTTAAAAAATAAATTAAGACATCAAAATGTCATACACTCACTACTAAGGCCAAGTGCAGAGAGATTGACTTTCTGGATAAATCTACCTTTAAAACAGAAGATAATCACCCATTACTAACTATGCAACGGAGAAAGTTAGAGAATAGTGCAACAGCAGAGTGCAAGATACGGTATTAAACAAGGTTTCTTTGGATATATTATGATATATCTAGGCGGTATCAGAAACAATATGAAAACAGGATTAAACCTAAGTAATAATAATTATTACTTAAGGTTTCTGGCACGAAGCAAGTATTGTAATAGAATATACGTATAGCACGCGTCCCACTGCACCAAATATTATGCTTGAATTGTGGTAGGTATTACTCATAAAATCTACTTCGCTATGTATGACAGAGAAGGCTAAAACGCTTTTGTTAACATCCGAAAGGGATATAAGAAGTCTGTTCACGCGCGGTGTTGAGAAACAAAAACATATACATAGGTATCTGACGTAACAATTGTTGACACTAGCCTCAGCCATTCTGTCTAGTGTGTAAATATTGTAGTATTACTCCAATCCAGAATTTAGGTGTCTCCTCATTTACCTAACTTGTAGGTGACCCTTTGTCCAATTAGTATAGTAGAAAAGGAAACTGACAAGCTAACAGAAATGAACTGAATATTATATTTTAAATTATACAGTGCAATATGAAGGAATTTATTTTCCCAAAATAGGTTAAATTTAAAAGTAAATTATACTTTAAAATGAAAAAGAAAATAGTCAATTTATCAGGCGATACTTCTTTCAAAAGCAACTTTATAAGCTAGCTTTATCTTGTGCCTTTCATGGAAATCACCATATTATTAGATTTAAGTCATTTGTTAATTGACTGTGATATTGTATCTGGTGTTTAAATAGTTATGTCAATGTTTACGGTAACGGTTACAAAGGTTATATAACGACGATAAATATATGTACCTAAATTAATATTGGCTGCATTATAGAATCACTCAAAAATATATAAAATAATGTTTAAAGGTAGAATTGTAAAGATCGTTCAGGAGTATTTGAAGATTATTAGTTAGATCTAAATATAAATATATGAGCTGTTTTAATTATTTTAAGTTCGTGTCCGCAAGCATCTCATAAGATTTTATTCAACTGTGTTCTTATGCAGATTATTAAATTAATGCATTATCATGGTTTAATGCATTACAATCCACACAACACAATTTAACAAAATATTGATTTATCAACTGAAAGTAATTTAAAGTAGGTATGTAACAATATAATGGTCTAGCCATTATAGCCAACGGTAGCCAATGGAGTTTGCGCAGTGTTGCTGAGATGTGAGCTGATCTCGGTAAGTGTCTAACGAAACAGGCACAGCTATTTTGAATTCTTTGAAGACGATTAAGAGAAGATTTATTACACCATATGAGAGTCAAAAATATAATAAATAAAAGCATAAACCATTCATTTACATGTGTTTTCATTGAGAAAAGAACGGATACCATATAAATTACGCAAGAAAAGAAAAGTTCATTTACAGATATTTGAAATTTGAACATCGAAAGACAGAAGACTGTTAAAAATAATGCCTAAACTACGCACAGACGAAGAGACTGTGACGTTCTGACAACAAACATCTACAGAAGGAAAATTTAAAGAGAGCCATCGCTGATGAGTTTCGGAGATGAAGACGTCCACCTTATCAGGATTAAGTTGAACAGTTTGTTGGTGTTGAACCAGTCATAATATGATTTACGTGGTTTAAATTTTGTGCTAAAAAATTTGTAATATCTAGATAGCAGCTATATAGTATCAACTTAATTCAACTAAACGCCTCCTCGGGAATTTAAAAGAATTAGTAAATTTCTTTAAAATATAAACTTTTTCAAAAGAGAAATGAGAAAAAAAGAAAAGACTCACATCAATCTTAGAATACTTTCTGAATACCCCATTTGGATCGATATGATCGTATAGGATGATGACGCCGGTCATGACCCGCAGACAAAGCATGAAAGTGTCTTCTCGTGTGATCTTGCTCCTCAACTCAGGGTTTACTACCAGGCCCCGGCAGATCTGGGTCATTGAGGCCAAACACTCGGTCGTCAGCTCCACTGGGATCGATTTGTCCTGAAAATGAAAGGAGGTCAACCAATTATAGAAGGGATGAATGAGAAATGCGCCAATCAGATGTCACTGCTGAAAATGATTGCACAATAACATTATTTCGAGGAAATTACGAATATTTAAATGATGTTAAATATTGAACAAAGGAATTTGATCCTAAATGTATCACAATTCCAGTAGAACACATGAGTCGCAATTTACTCAAAATCAAATTCATAGCAATAACATTTGTCGTATACTCTCGACCACATGAGTGACATGAAATGTCTTGATAAATGTGTATTTAGGAATTATACGAATACTGTGAAAAAAAGAGATTACTGGAGGTTTCTATTTTAATTCTTTGACTATCTAAAATACCTATAACTTATGTATAAGTTATTTATTATTAACAGTATTTTAATTACCAATTTATATTTTTATAGTTATTATTAATTATACTAACTATATAGTAAATTAGTTATTAAAATTTAATGTTTAATGTTTAAGTCAGCAACCATACAGTAAAACTTTCAATTTTAATTTAAGAAAAATAATGCATTAAATTAAAATTTGCTTTATAAATTAAACTCAGTTACAATTTATATTAAAAGATATTATGTGGTTTATTAATTTAAAACATTTAAAAAAATCGTATTGTGACCGAATACAGCTACTAAATGGATTCCTCATCTTCTCCAAATCTCGCAAGAAGCTCGAGAACCCCACAAGAACCGACACCCTTACCTCCTCACACTCGACGGTCGAAACCCGCTCGACGTCCACCGCTCTCACAACAGGAAGAAAGCCACCACCATCTCTCAACTCCGGACCGGAGACTGCCCTATCCTCCCCGCCTACCGCCACAGGATCATCCTTGGAGGAACCGCCACCTGCCTTCAATGTCTTGGTGCCATAGGCAACCTTGACCACCTCCTCGCTCGTTGTCCGTCGTCTGACCCCATTCGCCTCGCTCTCTCTCTCTTCATCCTCCCTCCCCTTTCTTTCCTCTCCTCCAACCCTTCTTCTGCCCTCTCCATTCTTAACTTTGAATAAAAATCGTGGGGCGACCCGAATTGGGCCACCAACGGTATCTCAACAACAACAACTATGGCTTAATACTAATTATTAGTAAATAAATTATCTATAAATGTGTAAATATAATGCTTCAACTACAGTGGTATAATGTTTTGAACTATTTACATCGAAAAAGTATATTGCGTAAGCAATACAAATAGTTATAGTTTGTTATCAAGTATACACGCATGTTGTACATAATTTAAAAAATATAGATTATTGTACTTTATTGTTCTGTCTCGCAAGAACACAACATAATATTATGATCAATAGTTATTCAACATAAACCTTCTTTTTCACTCTGCTAATTTCTGATTGACCAAGGCAGTATCACACAGACACATGTCATGCGCGCACACTATTTAAAATTGTATATTAAAATGCATAAAATATTTGTATAGTTTATTTAAGTCGTATAATTGTAGCGAAACATTATACTGCTGAAAAAGCTTTGGCCATTATATTGTGTGACAATTCTGCCAATTTTCCTGAAAATTATTTTCCAATAGGAAAAACGCTAATAATTCTGAATCTAATTTTATAATAAATAAATCAAATAATGACCCAGATTCTGACAACGAAATTTATATTGTACAGGAACTTGTTATGGACATTCACAATGACTATAATACCATGGTTTCCAGAGATGGTCTACAAACCTGGAATCGCCTTCCAAAGCAAATAACATTGTTTTGGAATGATGTAGTTGTTATGAATATACAAATGGGATAAAAAATATAAATAACGATCAATAATTGATTAATTATATTGGGGGTGATGAATCACTACACTTGTAAACTACGTCAGTATTAGTTTCCCGCATAAAATATGTTAGCTAGCTATATTGTAAAAATTTATACGAATAACTTAAAACAAATAATAATTGTGAAAAGTCATGAAGTATAAAACTTTGTATATATAAACACAAACAAAATGAGAGAAAATTAATATCGTTCTGGGGTGATATAACACCCCACGGTATACTCAGTCAGGGTTAAAAATAATGATGTGAATAAGTGGCATTCTAATTGGAACTCCTCGGACAAACATTTTCATCTTAAAATAACTTTTCATGTAAACACAAATACATTAGTCGTGCTTATGCCATTTTATAAATCTATTTAATTGATGAAAATACATTCAATACAGTAAATATGATTAAGGTACTATGATTTACAAAAAAATCAAAGATAAAACAACTTCTAAATAAAGTAACAAACCAACTATTTTTAAAACAAGCAATGCTGTTTCTTTTGTGACTATTTGGTGTAATAGAACAATTCCAATATAGTATAATAACATATAAAATAGAGGTGGATTAAGTAGAAACAGCACTCACCTGGAAGGAAGGCAGCAACATTAGGAGTAACTCCAGTGGCACTGACCAGAAAATCAACACCATGGAGTGATCCATCAGTGAGCAGAACATATAGAGGCCACTGACTGTGTTCCCTTTCTGAGAATGGAATTAGATATAAGAGGTCCGGACGATCTGTCAATTCAGCAGGAGTTAATAGGGAGGCTACTTCACACTCGTAAATCACCTGGAAGGAGAGGCGTTGTGGTTTCACCGTAGACTAAGAAGACTTACAAAACAAAGTTAAACTTAATACGACGCAGTTAGTTTTGATTTAGCTTAGAATTAGAAAAAATGTTGTTCATCGTTTTGTTGCAGCAGTTGTTGATCGCTCAACATTAATTAGACATTAATTAATCAATCATACATCACAATGTTTTCCTTAATATTTTTGTTCATCTACAAGTTTAACTTTTACTAATTTCATATTGAAAAGTAATATAAAAAATCAATATGCACAATGGAAATTTATCAAAGTATACGTAATTCGATATTAACTGATTTCTCTGGATATTATAAGATGGACAAATTATTTAAGTGATAAATGAGATAATGCAAATGTTAAAAATACATGTATAATAATACTATGCAATATTAATTCATTCCTATTATATCATTATTTAGGGACTATTATAATATAAAGACGTGTATATTTCTGACATACAAGTGAAAAAGAAATAATTTAATTTAACCAATTGCTGACAAAAAATCATTATTAAACTTTTTCTTGCTGGTGGATCACATTGTAAGGGGTGGGTATGTTTGACAAACTGAGAAAAATTATGATATGAATGGTATACTGTTGCCGAGAGTAGAGATTCATTGGCAAAATATGTAAAGCTATATAGTTTTAAACATTATTTAAAGTACCTATATATATTATACAGATAGGTACCAGTGACGAGGCTGTCTAATAGCGAAAATTTACGTTTAATAAGAACTAATTAAATTTTAATAGTTAATAAAATTATTAGCAAAACTGATTGGCTTAATATTAAGTTTTATTGATTTTAGTACTTATCAATAAAAGGCATATTAAATCATATCAACGTATTAATTTAAATCATTGGATTGGAACAAATGATAAAATTAACCTAAATGCACATGTTAATATCAAAAATGAAATTAAAGAAGTTTTAAATCTGAAATGTTAATGCTACATTATATAAGTAAATTAAGATTTAAAATTTCTTTAAAAATGTCCTATTATTCGTAATACAAAATGACGGTCTGTTTAATCTGGTTTTTTTTATATTTATTAAAACTATCAAACAATGTATTTATTTTTTTAATCAATGTTTACTGTCGGAGGTTATTTCAGAGCGGTAGCACTAACCTGAACTAGTCTCTTTGCCTCTCTTTTGCACCCCTCCCCGTCGGCTTTCATGTCCAAACCCGTCGTCCAGTTGGGTCCAAGAGCTCCACATCCTCCTGTCAATGGGAGCCGAGAGATGGTGTAGGGACAGGGGCCATTTTCCGAAGAGGCGGCACTCTGGTCTGTAATGTTCTCCACACCAATTTTAGGAAAGAAAGAGAATGTTAGAAACGGAAAGAAAAATAATTTTTATCTAAAAAAATGAGATACTAAAGAAAATTTGTAAATAACATTTTCTGTAGTAACTAATAGAATTGAACATGTTCAATTAAAAAACTGGTGTAATTTGTTTAGTGCTAGGAATAAAATTATATATATCAAAATAAAATTATGGAATTTAAGCGTTGGTTAATGTTATACCTTATAAAAAGTTGAGTTTAAGTAACATACAAAACTTTTATAAGAAAAAAAATTATACATTATAAAAAAGGAAAATCTGTCATGCTTAGAAATAAAAAATAGTAGAAACTCATATAAGATAGGGCATACTTAAATTATGCAAATGATAAAATAAAAAGAAGAACGCAGTTGATAAAGATATACGAAATGTCCTGCATTAATAAATCTTATACCCAACAAACGTTCTTCTTTTTATTTTATTTTTCAATTTGGGTATGGCCAAATCTCCGCACAAACTATGCAAATGATGTCTTAACTATAAGAACAACGTAACAAATATGTTATAAAACTGACACTTTATAAGATTTTATATGGAAATAACCACTTTCTTTATAATTAATCAAAAATTATAATTCTCAATATCTACTTGTTAACACAAGGTTAAGATAAACTTATATATAGGTTGAATGGTTTTTAACAAGTTCACAATACAAATTTTATTAAAATGGGCTTGTTTCTTTAATCCGTGTATTTTGTAATTATAAGTATCTATCTCTGGAAAGATACTAATATTACTTTTTTCTATTAAATATATTTTAGACTATAAACGTATTTACTCACGCTTTTCATCAGAGTTCGAGCTAGAGGTAACTCGAGGTCGCAGAAATTCGGCCGCTCCGGCGTCTAAAAAAGTCGCCGTAATACTAGTATGCTTGACAACCCAAATAACTTGGCAGCCAGACACAGAGAAGGCGAGCTCCGTTGCTATGCCACCATTGCCAACTAGCATAACACGCCGAGCGACTTGAGGGAATTACAAATTAAAAAACCTGTTTTAAAGCTTCTGACAAGGTCGTTGAATTGATATTTAGTTTCAATTATGAAAATCATCAATATTTTAAACAAAAGTAAAAAGACTAAGAGTTTCTTGATGCTTTAGAATTATTAATTTCTTAGAATACTTGACGTGAGAAATTCCATTAAATAACATAATTAATATAACATATTAAATTATGAAACAGCTGTAAGACATTTAAAAAAAATTAAATGAGCAATCGTAACGTAATGTAATATTCTTAACTCCAATACGATTTTCATTCAATTATTTTCTGTTTATCAGTTGTTATTTAGTTTTTCCTAAGATCAAATGGAAAGCAGTTGGTCTACACGTAGAGATATGTAAATATACAACAATATCACAATAACCTACCCTTCAATCTCTCCTGAAGTTCAATGACGGACTTGGTCTCTCGAATGCCCAGCACCAACGGATTACCCTCATCAATCAACTTGGGTGAGGCCCCCGTAGCCAGACACAGCTTTCCATAGCACAGATTCATCTCATTCCATTCACTCTGTAACCGGCTGAGTCTAACTATGTGTCCAGCGGTGTTTAATGAAGTAACACGACCCTCAAGAAACGTAATATTGGGCCACTGAACTGCCAGTTTTTCACTCGAGCACTCCTCAACATCAAAGTCCTCAAGGAGTTTGGTGAGTCGACGTAAGTTGGCCACTGTCTTTACCTGATTTGACTCAGTTATGAAACCAATTGATGCCTTGGGGTCGAAGCGACTTAAAGATTCCGCACATGTCACTCCAGCTATTCCTCCACCAGCTACTATGTAGTCGAAGAAGTTATTAGGACTAGTGGAAGTTGTGAGGTCACTATTTAAGTGTTGATGCTGAGGTTGGTTCATAGTGAGACTTGTAGATCCATGTTTCATTGTAAAAGAATAACTATATAAATTATATAAAAGGAAATAGAGGCTGAAAGAAACCGAGAAGAAATAAAAGGCAAGAAAATCTTTTTGTATCTAAAAGAAATACAAATTAAAGAAGAAAGATGTATTTTATTTAAAGTTTAAAATTATATCATACTCTGTGACACTTCAAAATAAGAACAATTAATACAGACACATGAATTGAAAATAATTTAATATTTTTTAAATTGCCTCTTATATTGTTATTGAAATAAAAATATTGAAATAACTTAAAAAATATAAATTAATTTCCAATAAATATAACTTTTTAATAATATCATCTTTATTAAACATTCACAGATAGTGTAACTTGAAATAGAATAGTTGTAAATATATAAGTCATTTATAGAATATTATACATTTTGTTGCAACCAATAAATAAAATTATGAGGTATTTAGAGCAGAGAAAATTTTCAACTGATTATAGAATTAAAAATATGAAACAAATAATGCAAGAAAATTAATTCTATGCCAAAACAATTCATAAAATTATTAATTGATGGTTATGTACTACCAAGCAACTTTATTCAGTTTTATGTCTAATAAATGGGTGTGGTATATTGTAATTGTATTTTACAACAGTAGAAAAGGCGCAGACTTCTAAAGATGCCTAACAAGGCTGAAATGGCGCTGTTCAGCTCTCTTGGATATACTGCTAGTAATTTATATTAGTAATATGAAACAATAATTTATAAACCTATTTCCTTATTAAATTACATTTCATCTCAATTTTTCTTTTAAAAATATAGATCACAACAAATTTATTGAGAACAATATGAAATATAATTGATACAGTAATAAAAGAAAAAATTAAAATGGATAAAGAAATAATAAAGAGTTATTCATATAAATACTGGAGAATAGAAGTAATATTTTGATTTATTGTAATAATATAGGTTAAAGTCAGTACAAAATTTTATTCTAAACAAATTTTATACTATAACATATATGAATAATGTACATAAATTGTCCTAACACATACATCACTGAAGAGAAATCTATACAAATATAACTGTTGCTTATATTGTAATGTAAAATAAATAGATTCTAAATGTGAATGTAGAAATTTAATATACTATAACATATACAACTCTATAAGCAAGAACAAGATATCATATTCTGACAGCATCATCCCACAGAGGACACTACCCCCTCCTTGCCACCTATACATATAAAAACATCTTAAATAATTCTCCCCACTAATCTAATCCATATGCCTAATGTCCACAAAGAACCTCTCCCATTTCCTTCTTTTCTGTCCTTTTCATTCTGACCTCTTTCTCTCTTAAGTGACAACCTCTACCTTGAATCAATTGTATCTATCAATTAGAATCAATTGTATATTTTTAAGAGAGATCAAGGTGCAAATTTGCCTCCAAACCAAAAATGAGATTGACAGACAAAAAATATGTTAGTAGGAATGTAAAATTTTGCTAGTACATGTATACATAAATACAACATCTACATATTAAACTTTTACTATAAATGTTGGTTGCTAATTTTTTCATAAATCTCTACAAAAAAGTGTTACTATATTACTCAATTAAAACTATTTGCTATCTTTACTGCACTAATTTTTTCAACGTTTTTGAACCAATATTTGTGCAGCAACATATGACTTAAAGTTGGATGCAAAGGTTTAATGCTATTAACACTTTGTGGACAATTTGATGCAGATTTTTATGTCAAATATATGCACTGTATTTTATTATTTTGTGATAAAATTATCAATTATACTCATGATACAAATACAATTATATATAAAAATTAACCAATATATTTTGAACATAATTTTTCATTAATTTAATAGTCATTGTGCAGCTGGTTTTACAAATGACTAGGTATATAATATCATTTAGGCAGTGATTTTAACTGGTGGGTCTTACCTCTATATGGGTGGTAATGAGTGAATACTCAGGGTGTTGAAAATGCTTCTACATTTTGGTAAAAATATTATGTAATGCATTTTAATTTTTGTATAAAATAATTAACAAACATGAATAATTATGTGAAAACTCTTGACCATAAAATAGATAATGGTGATAAAAACACTTAGTGAAAAATATTCAGTGTTATAATTATATTTATGGCTACAACTTAGTATTTATTGTTAGTTATTTGTTACAATACTGAAATAATCTCTAAATATGTTGATTCCATTTCTACAATTAGTGTAATAGTGAATAAATTTTTTTGTAAAAGTAAAATATTGTCAGTGTACCTATGTCTGTTATAAGTGTGAAGAGAGAATATTGATTACTGCATAGTCCAGATATATATTATTGATAGGTAGGCTAGATGAACAGCAAGTGTTCAGGTGCAATAATATTATTATGTTTTAAATACAGTTCAACACAATTGTTTCTGGAGAATTGTTTATTAGTATTGATATTGATAGTCACAAAAATGTCAAGGCAAAATAAATAAACTTATTTTGATAATCATTTAAAGAATGAATTAAACAGCTTGTTTAGTCTTAAAATTGTAATGTCACAATATATTATATTAATGCATGTATTATCTGCTGAATAAAGAGAAGTCTGTAAAAAGTGTAGTCAACAGAACTTTACTACAATGAATTTTCAAACAAAAACCAAGTTTTTAATAGAATCATGCACTTTTATGAAAGAAAAAACTCATGTCAATTATGAATATTTTAAACTCTAGAGAGTTTTTAAAAAGACTTTTATTCTTTTTAATTTTTCTCCTGGATTAGTAATCTTTCATTTTAAATGCCAGTCTGTGCCCTGTCCCTAAACTGTTCTGAACAAAAAGTGGATTTTCTTTTAAATCAAAGAAATATTTCTCATGTTTTGTGATTTCGTTTTTAAGAATCTCTTTTATTTTTCCAATGTATGTTGAGATTTAGTCTCCCTATATAATCTTATATATATCCTATTCATGGTGTTTAGTTTATCTTGTTTTGGCTTTAAAAGCATGGTAAAAGTGAACTTTTAGTTTGCAGTACTCTAGTTTTAACTACAGTAATTATAAGCCTGTCATGGTCAATAAGACATTATGACAGGGATAAAAAATGAGACAAACTGAACAAGAATAAGAAAGAAGAACTTTATCCCATTTACAGAACAGTTTATATTTGGATTGTAAGGATCCTGAAATAAAATAATATGGCATAAATTTCATTTAGTGTTGCAGTTTGATTAAGGCAAGTAAAATAAGGGCTAGGAATTATTATTCTAAAATTAAAATTTAATAATATGAATGCATAATTACAATTATAATCCATATTAAATAATATTATTAATATTATAATATACATATATATATTATATATTTATTTATTCTTAATTAATACAATTTTACTAGCATAAGTTTTATTAAAATATTTGTAACATTAATTAAAATATTTATATATTAATAATCATGCCTCTAAAAATGTCTAACCATCCCATAGAGCTAAATTAAATAAGTAACAACAATATTAATAAAGCCTTCATATCAAGCAAAACTTGAAAGTAAACTTTAGATTAAAAAAAACCAAAACAAAATGAACTAAACATTAAGAACACGATTTGTAAGGACTTATATAAGGACTATAACTCCATGTATATTAAAGAAACAAAGAGAATCTTAAGAAACTGTTCAATCAGAATATGAGAAATGTCTCCTTAATTTTGAATAAAATTTGCTTATAATTTGGAACAGTTTGGATACAGGGTATATACTGGCATTTAAGAATATATACTAATATTGATTAAAATTAAGTCTTAGTCTTTACTTATATAAAAGGTGCAATTATAATTCTATATTCCACAGATGACCATAAAATCTGGAAACTATTACTATACTGCTTCAGTTATATCTTTGGACAAGTATTCAATTCTAGTAATAGTATCATAACAACCTTTCTTGCATGGATGCTCTTTCTTATTTTATACACTGCTACTATATAGTACTTATACTTTTTGCTTTTATTAATTTTTATCTTTATCTTCCATCCAGTACCCCTGTCCTTATTTATTTAATTACTCTATATATCTACATTCTGCATATTGAGACCTTACTTTAACTTACATTATATTAATCTCTGATTGAACCATAAGTTAAAACTCTTATTTAGTGGTGTCTTATATTAATTATATATTGTCCTGCTATACTTATTATTTCTTTTAAGTTTATTTGTGTCAGTATTATTATTATTTGGTTAAGATTAGCTTTGAGTTTGGTTAGAAATAGAAGCCAAAATATATTTTATACCAGGTTTAGTTAATGTTATACAGGGTGTTGCAGAGTTGAAGGATAGCTATGATACAGTATAACTTTGGCTAAAAATAGACATATTTATCCTGTAGCACATATTTTGTTTGCAGAGTTAAAGATTTTGTATGCTGCAGTGTAATTTTTATACTACATAGCATAATTTTTGTTTTTAGTTGCAGAGTTGAGGGATAACTATGCTATATGTAGCATAACTTTGGATTACAGAGACATTTACTGGTAGATAAAGTGTTGATTTATTTTTAAAAATAGCAAAGGTGTGGTATACATATTATGCTTGAGTGAATGCAGGTTTAACTTTAATAAACAGCATGGATTATTTGGACTATTTAGATCAATATTTGCCATATGCTCATAGACAGCTTCAAGATCAAAGAAATCCTTTTGTGTTATACAGTGAATAGCAATTTTGTGAGTGCTTTCGATTTCATAAGATGTCAGTAGTTGGCTAATTGCACTTCTTTGTTATGAGAATAATGTTAACAATCGTGGATTACCTATTTCTCCAGTTTTTCAAGTTCTGATTACATTGCGATTTTACGCAGTTGGTACATTTCATTGGGAAAGTGGTGATTTATTTGGAACTAATAAATCTACTGTACACAAAATTTCTTTGAAAATGTGTGGTCTGAAAATTCAAATTTTGAAATTTCCAACAAGAGAGCAGTGTGAAAACTACAAATTAGAATTTCATCAACTCTCTCAATTTCCTGATAAGGAAACTAATGATTTATACTTAATATAGTTATAATATATAATATAATTATTATTATTATTAGCCAAAAATGGAAAAAAGAGTGTTAGCTCAACCCAAAAAATTAAATAAACTTATTGTGATTTTAGTAAATAGTACTCTTTAGTAAATAATATTAGGCTTGATCTAATATACCTTTTTTAATGTTAAAAATTATCTTAAAATTATGGATAATATATAAGTTTTTAAAATATTTTAATACAATTAATTAATTGATACCTAGATCTAATAGAAAGCCCATTAATAAATTGAATGAACTACTATATCACTTTGAATATTTTTTTGTTAAAATAATTATTTACAACAATGATTAATATTTACTTATTATGATTTAAAAATATTATATTATACTTACATTAAATTAATTGATATTCACATTGCTTTTAGTAAGTACCTATTGTAAAAAACATAGTTAGCTCAATTCTAATATATTCTAATATAATTTTTCTGTTTTTTGAGACATTTCTAACATTTGTTGAAAATTTCATAAAAATCAATTAAAGTTTAGGTGTTATTGGATCTGAAGAATAAGAAGAATTATGGCAAAAAAAGTTAATTTTTGCACCTTAGTTTCTTGAGTTCTATATTAGTTATAAGCTCATGAAAATTGACATGCAGATTAATTTTCAGCAGCACTAATTAGACTAATCTTGTGGTAAATCGGTGTCTGCATTCTTTTGCCATATTTGCTCTTAAGGCCTTGTTTCAGAATTTTCTAAGTTGCCAGAAAATATAATATTTATAAACAAGGCTCAACATTAATATTGATAAAAAATAATATTGTGATAATGTTTAACTTACTTTTAACTGTACTTCATCTCTTTTTGATACATTTTCATTTGAGTTAAATTTGTTTAAAATATTAACCCATGCCTTTCTTTTCTCTCGCTCTATGTTGTTGATCTTCCTTTAATCTTCAATTATTGGATATTTCACTATTACTTTTGTTAGGTGTGTCTTTTCTATTGCTGACATATTGGAAGCACATATTTTATTAGGCGCCATTCAAAATAACAATTGTTAGTTTATAGTGTGCTGGATTACTCAATGCAGTACCTTTAAATTATAAAACCTTATAAAGTACTATAGAATCAGGACTGTCCAATCAGAGATCATTTGGCATTAAATACACTTATAAATAAGTAGGTCAAGCTGTAGTATTGCTGTGGTATAAAAGTTATCCATCACCTGAATTTATGCTGTAATATAAACTTATACTACAGCTTTTCTTTGTCTCTACAACCCATAGCTTAATACCTTAAGGATATCTTTATCCCATAAAGACTTATACTGTAGGATAGCTATCTTTCAACTCTGTAACTGCCTGATTATGTTTTGTCTTTTTTGTTCTAAACACATCAAGGACAAGATGGCAATGAATATTTCTAATCATTAATATTGCTAAAACATATATATATATTATACTGTATATATTTATAAATTATAATATCATTATTTTCTTTAAATTTTAAAATGTCTAGTTTTATTTAATTAATACTAGTGTACTCTAAGTCTAGTAATAGTATACTAATTGATTTACTAATACATGTGCCTTGAAAAATTTCATTATTTTGCTTAAATGATTATCTTCAGTAATTTTATTCAATCATTGCAATTATTATACTTATTCCATGACCATACTTATAGCCAAAACAATTAACAATGACTAAAGTAAAGGGTAAAGGAATTGCAATTATATAGTCATATTCATCATCATGTGCATGACATGACCTGACCATGTCATGCATTAAATTTAATATAGCATATATAATATTAATATATATAAGCATACTGCATAGCCATATTATTATTATAGTCTTGAATCATAAAGTAATAACAGACCGAATTTTAACTATATAAGTTTTTAATTTATTACATATGTAATTGCAATGCAATTTAAAATACTATAAAGTATAACTACTATTTAAGTACGTTTAAAACTTTTTTTCTTTATTCATTTTTGTATTCATTTCCTGATTCATCTAGAGATCCACAATAGCTACAGCGACAATCTTGGTATCAAAATGAAGCTTATCCAATTCTATTATGTAC
>JAYRBW010066174.1:0-28565 GCA_036023295.1 Invenusta paracnida | reverse complement strand
TGTCAGAATCAATGAAAATATGACAGTTTATATTAGGCAACAGTTTGAATGGAATTGATTTTTACTGTGAAATAAATAAAATAAATTAACGATTTTTCGGCGTTAAATGGTTCAATGGACTCGTCGCTGCGCGACTCGTACATTAAACATTTAACGCCTCAAAATCGTTAATTATCCTATACTTAATATAACGTTTCCGAAAATCAATAAATAATGTTTCCTATAAGTCACAATACTTACACATAACTAATTGACTTTAAACACGTTTTACCAAATGACAAAATGTCAATGTTTATTAAATGTTCATTTATTAATGTTCATTAAATTAGACAAATCAATGCATTTACTTTGAGGTTGTAAAGTTTTCCATCTTCATCCACTAGCTCATCGAGTTGATCAAGAATTCCGGTTGTCCCAGTAGGACCGATATTTAGTTTCAAGTAGCCGATCTCGGTGACGATGAATAGCTCCGACGACTCGCAAGCGTACTTACACATTAGACTCAAGAGAAGTCCAACATGGTTATTCTGTTGTTTTATACAAGTAAAGTAAAATTAAATTGGAATAGTAGATACACAACTTCAAGTTTCCATTTATAATAATATAGTATTAATTTTAAATATATTTCAAAATAAATATCTATACATTTTCATTATCTTTAAAATGATATTTTTATAATAAACTTCTTTAAAAAATTTATAATTGGCATACTACTGATAAATTTATTAGTAGTATAAATAAAAAATATAATTTTGATATAATTTTTTAATTATCAAATATTGAAGACGTTAAAGATATCGAACCCACAAAAGGAATAATAACATAAAGTTAACGCACCGTTTTGGGAGGACCCATGCCTTGAAACTTGGGACAATTGCACGAATAAGAGAGCGACATTCCACAGAGTATCAACGTCTTGCCACGAATAGCAGGAACATTCTGAACAGTAGCCACTTTGATTGCGTTGTTAAGTGCCTTGCGATAGCGGTCTAAAAGATTCTTATTATAAAGGATTTCTCTGAAAAACATGAAAGAGAGAGAGTGAGATACAATTATATATTAGTAAACATTTAAAAATTTAATAATAAAAAATAATTAGTCATTTTCATTCTTATTATAAGTATAACACTAATCTACTTTGATTTATAACTAATGAGAAAATCATTAAAATTATAAGTTATTCGGTAGTCAACAAATAAATCTAAACTAACCACCTTACTGACGATCAAAAATTGATTTTTAAGTGTATTATAAATTAAATTACTTTGTTCAGAAATCAAAAGGTAATATATTTCGTTAGCGTGGTTTGCATATATAGCGTAAAATATCAGAATACTTATAAGACTCTCATATATTAAGTGTGCTTCCAGAAATTATGAACTTCTGATTCACACATAATGAAGAACTATGCAATAATCATTTACAAAAAAATCAAAATGAGCAACATTAATAACTTGATCCCCTTCAGTAAATTACGATATTGTTTTCTTTACTTAAGCGTTTATTATTTAAATAATATTTTTATATTGTGTTTTTCTAATTATACCTAATATATGGAGACGCTTGAATGTATATATATACATATATACTGTGTAAAAAGTTTCACTTCCACTCTTCTCTGTTATTATTCCTATACAACTAAGTCTAAATATTCAATTTTAAGAATACCTGTTATAAATTAAGTATTTAATTAATAAAATTAAGATAGTTTAATAGTCGGTTGGAAAGACATCAACTATACAATACCGAAAACTGTATTTTAAAGTGTTTAGCTGTTTGCACACAATGGTATATAAAGTTTAGTGTAAGCAACTCATATTTTACTATATTAATTTTCCCGTCTGTAGCGTTTCTGTAAACCTTGCCTGCTATGTTTATTTATCTGATTGTGTGATTGTATTAATATATCTGTTGTTAAAGCGTATTCAATGTTCTATTCACCTGTAATGTTATGTATTTGTATGTTGCGTATAGCTGCTGTTTAAAGTTTAGTGTCTCATGTATTTTAATTACTTATCTTAATTACTCTATGACCTTAAAAGCAAAATTCAGTTAATATATAGATTATATGAAAAATATAAATAAACACGACTAATGCCCGTACTTGGGTTCAGTAGCTTTCTTCTTCCACCACTCATACTCAGCTCCCTCCTTCTTGACCCGCCCTTTGCCGCCACGACCTGCTGTTCCCCCTCTGCCACCACGGCCTGCCGAGCCACCTTTACCACCACGGCCTGCCGAGCCACCTCTGCCACCACGGCCTGCTGAGGCTGAGCCCCCTCTGCCCCCCCGATCTGCTACCGCCCCACCTCGACCTCTTTCTTTGCCTCTGGTTCCTCCACGACCTGTCGGATGACCACCCACAGAGTCAGAGGCTTGGACTGGATCTGTGATCTGGAGCTCCTTGGGTGCTGCCTCTTCTGGATCGATTGACAAGAAAGAAATGTGACAGCGCGAGTATTTATTCAAAACTAAAGACTTTAAATACACCAACTAAACAGAACACGCACCAGTTAAAGTGCAACTTCAGTTTTAGTAAAAAAAAGTTCACAGAAGATAATTTTTAAATTATTGAAGAATTCTAAGTAGATATTTTAAATAGCGGCAAAGAGAAATGGCTCTTGTTTAATCTATGTGGAATGACAAGAAAAAAAGTAACTTGCATTTTTCCAAATACCGAAATGTATCGCATTAAAATCTTACTGCATTAAAAAAAGAATTATATTATAATTTCAAACATATTTCACACAAAGTTTAAATTTTTAAACAAAGTAATAAAGATAGAACCTTACTGTAAATTAAAGCAAAAAGATATATATCGAAAATGCATCCCCTTGTAAGATTGTATTGGCCAGTTTGCTGCATTCTGATTGAATGAGAGTTAGTTAGCGTATTACACATTTCTCTAACGCGCAGTGCTTGAAGTGTTCTGTCTAATTTCTGTTTCTAATGTAACTTATATAGGGGAATATTCAGACAATCACACCTAACAATTCCAATAAGTAGTCAATGACAAAAACAAACTGCATTATTAGACAAAAGTTACTTTTTATTAAAACTGGAACTATTACATTCGACGCCCAGTGGTTTTCTTTTAATATTTTTTTGCAGTAAAGATTCAGTTTTCAGAAAATAGCTTAAATTTTCGGTGCAACAATTTGCTACGCAATTATAATAACTGACATCTACCTGCTATATATCTATATTTTCACTGTGTAATAATCTAATATTATAAGAGCGTCGCCAGTTATACAATTTTAATTTATTTATTATTCTTTTTTCTGACAAAATGCGGTGAAATCAAAACGTTGAAAAAATTATATTATATTTTGGAAAAAAATGGCTATCACTCAATATTATTGTCAAACGAGCTATAAACTTAAATAAACGTTATTAGAAATGAGTGTTGCAATAAAAAGTTTCTTTACTTATAGTAAGTTTTGTCAAATTAATGCTGATTTTAGTTCAAAATAGTTACAGAATATAACATCACGACAAACCTTATAAATGTTTACAGTAAGTATTACTATAAAGAAGTCTGTAATGTTTTTTTACGGATTTCAACAACTACAGACTATTATGTTCGTACGAAAAGATGTAATAATGTATTCACAATTTATAATTTACTGTTATATTTAGAACATCAGTTGAGTATGTAATATGTACGAAATCATTTAAATGCGGTTGGTATTAGAATATTTAATATTAATAGACTGGAATAGTTATACACAAGATGGAGAACACAAATCAAAAGACATTAAGAATAATTACAGAACACGCAATATATCAGTGTGGTAGTCTGCCTTTACGCGGTCAAGCATTTACTAACCAATTCAATGTTGAATACAGCAAAGGTTTGCCTGACCAAAATAAGCATACCTTTATATCTACACATCGATTTGTTTGTAGAAATATTGTAAGAGTAAGACATTAATTAGATCATAGGCTTTAGTAATATTAATACTTATTAATAAGAAAAAAAATTATTATTTGAAATCAAGTATACATAGAGGCATTTACAGAATAGACACTGAACTATTGTTGACTGAAAAATGAAACTATATAGATACAGAATGATATAAATTTATATTTATAGAAAAAATTTAATAAAATTAACCAAAACGATGTTTATCTTAGTGGTCCCGGCATATTTAGGGGGGTATTATCAAGAGACGACATTATATTATAGCGTCAGATCATGGCAACACGATACATAATTACGATAATATATTAAGTATATTTATCTTAAATAACTAAAAAACAAAACAAAAATTCGCTGTATCTAAATATAGAAAATTAAAAATCTTTCAATACGATAGATAGTTTGTATAAATACTCCAAAAATTGAGAACACCAAAGATTTAAAATGCTTGTGTTTAATTTTTAGTGGATGGCATATTTTTGTCCCAGTAATATAATATACGATTAGACGGTTAACAATTTTATTTATAAGTGTGTCACCTCTAGATAATATATTAAAGTAAATCTAATTTATGTGTGTATTTCATCAATAATTTCTTTTGAATGAATCGACATTTTGATTAAAATCGACAGGTTTTGTAGCTTACTTGATAAAATTATGTAGTATATATTTAATGCATTGATTATTTACTATTTAGTAATACTATCGACACATTGCCGCTTCGAATTATAAAATAATATTTGAATATCAACTACTAAATTTACACCCATTTCGCATGATTTCAAATTTATAATACATCTTCCAATTTGCTTTCATTCCGATAATATTCCTGTCCCATTTCCAATTTAAAGTAATATTTCTAAAAAGTAAGGATTCTAAATATATACTATATTGCAAATAAAGACCGATTGAATGGTATGACGGAACATGGACCGCAGATTGTAATAGCCTTATTTACAACGGCATGAGCTACACGTAAACAACCTATTTGAGCAGACGTCAATCATTAAAGCTAACATACTACCCAGTTATTATAATAAAATCGTCAGATAGCTGTAATGAATTCCAATTCACTGAGTAAATATCGATGAAAAGTAAGCACCCACACCATTTGCGAGCCACGTTGCATCAACATATTGACTTCGATTCACCGGGTGATTGCGATACAGTACTAACGATTAATAATAAGAATGAAGATATTCAGGATCAATTGAATAAAATTGGACATTAGTACCGATTACATTTACATTTTTATATTAAAAAATGTCGTTAATCCATTAGTTATATAGTTAGTATAACGTAATATTTCATGTGAAATAACTGTTCTAACGATTCCAATAATGAAAATTGTTTATATTTATATGTATAAAGTTAATATTCATTGAACTGAAACCTAATCAATTTCATGCATTTTATGGGACTACGAGCTGTCTTATGTATAAGTTATACAACATAAACGAAATAACATTTCAACATACATTTCGATTCTATCGATTATAATAATTTGTTACAATTTAAATTAGCGCTGTGTGTCTGTGGGAGCTATCTTAGGTTCCATTTCTGTTGCACTTAAACATTCGTTTTAATAGACTGAATTTAATATCGTCCGAATCCAATAACACCCGTGCATGTCGTGAGGGCGTTAGATGTTTTAATTTCGGTTCTATTTTCGATTGAAAATGTGTTTCTCTTGAGGAATGAAATTTACCGGGTGAACTAAATTTATCATTTAAGTGTAATATTTTCCACAGATTATAATCAACTCATTTAAAACGGATTTTGTCGCGGTAACAATAGAGATGACGCAACACACCTAGGATTTATCTAATAATATCTTAATGTCGGTGAAGCAGTCACGTAATTCAATAGGAATTTTTGCAGCTAAAAACGTATTTCATCTTAATAACTGTATTTAGAATATTTAGAATGTTCACCCAGCGATTTTCTTATTAAATTACCTTGCTTTACAAAAAATGCTATAATTGAAAACAGAACTCAAAAAATCTTACATCTTCCGACATTCTTGACTGATTTACCATAGAAATAAAACTAAACTCAATCTATCTATACCTACACATATGTATATAAAGATATTGGGCTTATTTTAAAATATCTGGGGATATTCTCGGGTTTATTTATTATGAATTTAATGCAGCCAAATCTGCTTAACGAGTGACTAATACTTTGTAAATGCGCACACTCTAATTCTTCTTTAGTATCACTTAGGAGCAATATAGGTGACGGCCTAAAAAGGGTGACTCCAAAAATGCAAACATTCAGATGACCTTACCTGTTTCACTCTACCAGATAATATTTGTTATTTTAATGTACTTGTGGACTGTTTATCATAAAATTTGACTTTTGATTCATTGATTCCTCTTACTACACAGAATATGTTAATGTTTCTGGCGTATTCTGTCTCCTCTATATCACTCTTATAACTCTAGTATCTGTGGCTATTACGTCATGATTTATATCGAAATTTAAGTACAGCTTTACCTCTCAGCATCTCTTTTTCCAATTGGTCGAGAACTTGGAAGGCCGAAAAGAATCTGAAGGGGAACATCTTGCTGTTAATCACAGCGCCCTGAAAGAAAATATAAGTACACTGTATGTAAGTATGTTTCTGTGTCAGAAACAAAATAGTATGCAGTTACACTAATACTTAATAATGTAATAATTAACTCATATAAAAATCATAATGTTAAAAATGTTAAACAAGTGCGTACAAAAATTTAATATATATATATAATTGTCAAAAGATTTTGATTGATTTTTACATTGATTATCTAGATTATATATATTCCAGACTCACCTCGTCCTGTATCTTCTTAATGACGAAGGTATGATGCTTATCTGATATTCCCGCTTTCAACATGTTGCGAATGTTTCTCAGCATTGCCATGTAGGGTAGCTTCCGATGATCTATGCATGAAGTTATAGAGTTGCAGTTAAACATTTATAGATAATGTAATTGACATATAGTTCGTATAACTAGAAATTACAAATAGATACAGAATTGCTAAATCTTCCCATGAAAATAGCGAGATATATGTATATACGAGTACCTTATAAAAAATATAATGTTGTAATAGAATTTTGTGAAATTAAATTATTCTACAGAAATACAATTTATCAATTAAAATCCACTAAGCTATCCAACTGACCAATCAAATCCCACTACAACATTCAGAAAACAATTCTCATTCCATGTAACCCACCAATGAAATGTTATCTATGCAAGATAATTCACAAATCACACGCCATCAAACTAACCAATAAGATTCAGTCACGCCTCCCAACTCACCAATAAGATCTTGCCACACCTCAGCCTTGTTCCCACGCAAGGACACCTGTGTCTCCCAAGTCTCCGGTGTCGGCAGCTTCATCCGCTTGTCAGCACGCATCGAGTCAAATACACCTGGGAGGCCTAGACGACGGAACCCCTCAGGATCGGCCGGATACCGTTTCCCTAGTAACGAGAGGACAGGCTCTACGGGTTGGGAAATGTGCAGTTGTCGGATCAACTGTTTTAGAGTGAAGGTTTTTCGTTGAAGGACTTCAGGGTGCATTGAGTCGTCGTTAAAGTCCTTTCTTGATCTTGGTGGCTATATATAAATATATATATAGAAACACGGTGTATTCGGTTAATCAACTGCAGATATATTGTAACATAACACTTTTTTCGAAACGAAGAAACTGGAATATTTGTTCAAATTTGTATTTATGCCTTCAATGCCCAATACTCAAAGATAAACAGTATACGACATCCTTATAATGTTTCATATTACACACATTTATCGCTTCATTTGATTACAGATCCAAATAAATCAGCTGTTATAAGTGTTTGTTATATAACTTTCGATCACATAACTAATATAAATGACTATATACGAAATACTAACTACTACATAAATAACTATATAACTAGTTATCAATATAATTCTATGAGTATAACTATACAGCGTAACCTACCACCACCCTCTTACTACCCATCATTACACTATTACATACAAGAAAATAATGTAGATAGCTCTGTAATCCAGCTTCAAAGCAGAATATGGCAAAGACTTATCGAATCATTGTCTAAAGATAGTGTGTCCACTTTCGAGAATATGGATTACACATGTTGCTGATTTAGTGAGCCACCATAAGGTTTAGATAAGCATTGGAAAGGGATATCGCTTTCGAGAATACGACCACTGGTTTTTAAACAATACAATTCTTAGTGCGAATGTTGTTTATTGGGTAGCTTCATTAAAAAATATATATATATATCACGTAAATTTTATACAAAAAGATTTAGAAAACCACAATGTCATGATCAAGAAGATACTCACACTACGTGGACGACCTGCAGACTTCTTCTTGTCTTTATTATACTTGGCTAAAAGGAAAAAGAGTGAAAGGCCAAGATAAACATGTTCATAATATAGTAAAATATATTTTCGACTAGTTTCTTCCTATACGGACATCATCAGGAATGATATTATTTAAAACGTTACTACCAAAAATAAAGCTTAAGTATGTTATAATAGAGAAATAATTACAAAATACATTACAATACTTGAGATTACAGATTAAACAATACAATTTAAACCGAAAACCAAAGAGAGAGAGAGATAAAAAAGTTGGAAAAATTAGACTGGTCTGATTGCGTAAGTCATTAAAAATGGGTTGATTATATTTAATGCACAATGATTTTTTTGTGGAAATGTCAAACAAATTATTGGCAGTTTCTAAAATAAAAAAGTTAGTAATATTACAGGAACAGCTACGTGAAAGGCGGTGAGAACCAATAGCTGAGTTTCTCGACGGCGAGCCATGATTGGCAATTTAGTGAAGATATATGGCGCTTAGTTTGACCAACATAACGCTACTGCCTATTCTCAGAACAGGATAACACTAGATGTTTTGGCAAGAAGATCGCGATATTCAGGCGAGTAATACTGAGCTATTTGAAATGATTTAAAAGCTAGTTTAAATTTAGATTACTGGATAAGTGTTTTAATTTATGCTTGAGAAGAACTGAAGGGTGACCGAAAAAAGGGGAGGACAATAACTCTTAGAATTATCAGACTGGTTACTAAGTTAACACGAGTTAAATTAAACTCTCAGGATAAAAATTAAGAACAAAAAGTTTAGATAAATTATTGATATTAGAATGGAATAGGGGGGTGTAGAAGCAGACGCGATAAGTACAATTATAATAAGACAAAAAAAGACTAATTTTCCTCCATTTAGTACAAAAGGCATGAAAGTTAAGTGAAAGATCCGCATTTCTAGGTTAACAGTAAATGCAACGTCAACTTTATTATTAAACAACAAATTGCAACGTCTAAGAAGGGGAGAGAATTCGGACCTACTTCCACAGTAAATTTGATGTTATGATGACGCGAATTAAGAAACTAATGTATATCAAAATGAACAGAATGTCAGTCATTAAAAACGCAAAAAATATCACCAATATAGTGAAAATAAACGATCGCGGGGGAATGGAATTTATCCACATCTAAGTTCTGGGCCAAGAGAGTTCTCTTCTACATGAGCCCCATCTAGATATTTATATTTATATTTAAAAAAAATTAAATCGCCTGAGGAGAAATTTAGAAATGTTTACTATCGAAAGTTGGCGAAGACGAAGAATTATAAACGTAGTCGTAAGCTATTTTATTGTTTCAGACAACGGAATAATAGTGAAAAGTCGTTCAACGTCATGCATGCGAGCTAGACGAATTTGCAGTTTTCTAGAGTTTAAGAACAGAGGTTTCATCGATGAAATCTTGGGTAGAATTAAGCGTATTATATCCAGAGAGATGGTACTATACCTAAAGACTAGAGTGAAAGTAAACAAAAAATAGGTAAATAGTATAATTCCATCTCTACCAATCATATCTATTAAAAATGGATGGCTTAATTAGCGAATTGAGAAACTGAGGATTGAATAACATACTAATAACCAGTCTAAAGGGAACATTACATTTATGGATTTTATCGAAACCATATAAAACATAAAGCGCCTGGTTTAAAACATATAAGAATAATACGCTTGAGCCCATCATTATCAGGAATTTTATCTTTAATATGTTTATTCCAGTAATACTTGATGGCATTTTCAGATTTAATGGTAGGTAATAATGTGGAAGAGACGGAATAACAAACTTGAAACATGTGCTACGAACGAAAAGAATAATATTGTAATTAATCGTCACGTGATTTGATGACTGTAAAGTTCATTAATTAATATTGTTCATCAAATCAAATGCATTATAAGAGTTCCGAGCTTTTCTAACTTTGAGTACAAGGTGCCAGTTTTACAATAATAATTCGACAACATACTTTACACAAAGAAATTTAAATATTATTCTTAATATTCATAAAACAACACAACAACAAAGTAAAACATGTTCTAATTAATCAAAGTTTATAAATTCAATTGAGGGAATAATATATTTGTGATTGGAGAAAAAATAACTTATGAAAAAACGAACAATTGCAAGAATTAGCGATTCAATTCACTTGAGAAGAATTTGTAAAAATGTTGGAACATTCTCAACCGAATATTTATCTTAAACGAATACCTACTTATAAATTATTTCCGAAATTTTGTTTTGGCTTTTTGTTTATGAATCAAATATTATTTTATTAACTAGTTATTTTCACTTCAAATTATGTCTATATAGACATTGGTTTTCATCGTATCTTCTAGATTTATTTAGAAGGAAATACAGTTTTTGGTTAATTTTTGCACATAAGCACGACTTACCCAGTTGATAATTGTCAAATTCAGTAAACTTCTGTATCATCACTTTTCGGAGAGCCGAGGGCAGTTGTCCAAAGCGAATTGGTTGCGCGTGAAAGGTCTGAACAGAAATAGATTTAAAAGACACATTACAATATATACAATACATTTATACAACAATACATTAAGGGAGAGGTTATATTTTCTATTTAAAATGGAAATAGCGACATATTAATTACAACATTTTCTTTTTTGAAACAACAATATAAGCGACAAAATGGCTTTAGAGAAAAACTACATCAGAAAAAATGATTCAAAATCTAATAGTTGAAGCTTACATCAAAATATGTTCTCTTTTTTGTGTAAGCATATAACTGGACATCAAAATTGTCATTAATATTATAGACTTAATCTTTCTTATGTAGATGCATACATGAAGTAAACGCATGTTGACCTTTGAAGCTTTACATTGTTATTATTGTGAGGTATAATACTATTTTTATAACAAATATTGAGATATCTGAATGTTAATGAGAGACCTTACAGGATTAAACGACGTGAAAAATCTAATACTAAATTTATTGAACCAATAATTTGCTTTTTGTAACATGAATAAAATAATTATTTTAAACAAGAGGGATACTATTACACGGAACTTTTACTAAGAAATGAAACGTTCGAATAACTGTTTTTGCGAAATAATCAATAATAATTATGTAATGCCATATTGGTGATAATAAAACACTTTATCATTAATACAACTAGACCTGGTTATTAAAGAATAGAGAATGAGATCAACAACTCATCATAAAGACTAATAAAAAAATAGTCATATCTATCGTTTGATCTATTGAGACCCGTCAGACACGCATACCTGATAAACTTCGGCAACTTCTATCCAATCAGAGGGTAGATTGATGGCCATAGAGAAGTACTTCCTCAGAAATGGTCGACATTCATCCAAATTCGCTGCAAACGCCAGGAGAAAATTGGTTGTTGTTCGAATGTTGAGTTCCCGTCGACAAAACACGGAACACTGCATTGCAGGAAGAATACCCCACAACGTAGATAACTAACATATTTGTAGATTTTTTATTTAAAAACATGTGACAATAAAATCAAAATTAAAATAACGCTTAAGAAAACCTAGCTTAAAATATAAACATAGTATTTATTGAAAAAGTTTCGCGGCAGCCAATAAAATTGTCAGTTTTAGGTATGTTACTATAAATTCAAAAAGAAAGATAATGTCAAAAGTAAAAATCAACATATAAGAACTTCTCTCATATAATAATAATTATAATTCATTGAAATGAGAATTAATAATCCAATGTTAATAAAATCTGTAGGGCCAAAAATTCACATAATCAATAATAAATGATTGTTTTTATAGTAAAATCAATGGAAGATTATTCAATTACAAAGATAAATATTTATAATATAGTTGTTTGCACTTTATCAGAATTCGGGAGTCGACCGTCCCGTTAAAAATATTTTCGCTGAATCCTCGATTTTCCTTTACATTTGTAAAGCTTTTACTTATTCAATAAAAGGCTTTCTAATTAAAATCAAAATTAACTTTTATTACTTTCAGATAGATAGTTTTCACTTTTTTTAAATAAAATAAAACTTTATAATTATTTGACAATTCACCTTGTATGTACATCATCATTAAACAAACCTTAAGTAAAAATTCTGGATCGGAATTAGACACACACCGGCCCAAGTCCATGAGATTAGAGCGAGTTACATCGTCGACGCTGGTGAAATTGGGCGCTTGGATCAGGGAACCGCTAACCATACTGATGAATCGAAGCTGATTGGGCGAAATTTAAGCATATTATGGTGAAGACATGAAAATTAAACACGATATATCATTAATAAATATTTTGTTAACTGCACCTAAGTAAGTACATCGGGAAATACTTTTGAATTATTTTAAACAGATCAATAACATCACGAAACCCCGAAATGTATAGGAGTATAATAACTTTAAAGTGGTTTAAATAAACTCACCTTTTGTGCCTTGCCAAAGTCAGAAAAGGGACTTTTATAAACTTCATCGGATAAAAAATTGTCCCTAGAAGGAATATTGTCACTAGAAAGATCTGCATCAGATAGATTCAAGTCAACTTGAAGATATTCGTCCGCGGTATTTGGATCAATCCTTACTTCCGCAATCATGGGAATTAACTAAAAACATTATCAACAATTAATGAAGGATAGTTACATTTAATAAAAAGGTGTGTCTTACATGATTTTCAACATCAGATTCGTCGTATATCTGTGAACCAATTTGTCCACTTGTATTGTCATCTTTTTGAGCAACCTTCTTACTTAGAAGTGAGGTCTTTGGAAGGATACTAGATGACATATTCAACTTGAGGTTCAAGTTTGAATTTAGTGGACCACATGATAACGAAGTTTTTCCATGTTGCAGTTGAGTTGTTGAACTGAGAGTTGCCTTGTTGTCGAAATTTACCGGCACTAATGTAGTTGATGTAAAAGATGAAGTCTGCGTCTTTCTAAGCAGGGATGTGGTTTCTAAGCCACTCGTTGACTTATAACTATACTGTGGAGTGGTGGATAGCAATGGCTTATTTCCATGCCCGAGTGTTGTGGATGAAAGAGTCGATTGTTTGCAACTGGTAGGAAAGGTAGTAGTGGTGTTATGCTTACTACTGCTTGTTGGAAAACTAGACTTGGACAGTGTCCCAATGTTGGAAGTGAGACCCGCCCTAGATTGCAACAAAGTTGAAGATGTCATCGGTTTGAGTCGGCAATCAGTTGATAAGGAGCTCCCTTTAAGGAGACGATTCTCCGTTGGAACTGTAATTAAATTAATGAATTTGAATAAATATACTTATTTTTTTACATTTTACTCATAGTACAAGACCATTGTAATGCAACAGATAGAGTGATTAATATAAGTGTGTGATAAATCTAAATGTATGTTAAATGTCCCAAAAGTTGTAGTTGAGAAATAAGATAAGATAAAGTCAAGTATATTCTACGTATATTTTAGAAATAGCGAAAATTAAATTAGCATCAATAGTCAATATACAGATGTGGAAGATTTACAATCTTAAACACAATGATAAATAATAATTGATTTATTTATATTTTACAATGGAGATAACATTAAAAATATATACTAAGAATGAAAAATAAATTATTGAACAAATAAAACATACATGAAGTCTTCATGCTTAATATCAAGACACTGGATTCAATTCAATGAAGATTCTGAAAAAGGTTGCATTAATAGGTACTTTAGCATTTATTATTTATAGTATTATTAATTAAGAACAATTTTATTTGTGTGGTGTTTATTTATTATTTCAAATCTAAAGTATAATCGGGAAAATGGTTAAAGGTGAATAATAATATGAACACATGATACAAAACACAAAACTAGATTGGTTCAATTGGAAAGTAGATAATTATTAAAACCCAGAATGTATCAATTATTTGTAATGCAGTGAAATGGACTATTTTTCTTGCAGAACTTAATAATAATAAAATTATTCTTACAACTAGGAAGGATACATAGCATAAATAGTTAATAATAAAATGTATGGTGGTAGGTACTACTAATTTATTATTATCAGTTTAGCACTTTAAAATACTTGCAGATTGTCAAATTTGAAGGTCGATACAATATCACTGTGCCAAGCTGTCTATGTAGAAGTATATCTTATATCACAATAACTGAAAGCTGGATTGCTTTCAATTCAAATAAATTGTAATTGTTTGGTGAAATTTACTACAATGTAATGTACCACAGAACATAGCAATAATTTATGTCTCTATTATTGACAAGCAATCGTCATGAAGAGATCTTGGTAAATAAATAAATATAAATAGGAAGGGTAAACAGAATAAAAATTAATAATTACATGTTTCATGGTATTACTTGTATATTATAGTCAGGAGTACTTTACCAGCCTTTAACTGCTGATCCTCTGATCTGAAGGTTTACACAATACTTGCTATGCTACGCTGTTTTATTTTAAAAAATTGTTACTTATAAAGAAGCATTTTTATACCACTATAACTGAAAACTGTATTATTAATTACAATTTCATATAACATTAATTGGACTTCATATTTATCATTTTCTTTCTTATAGAGTGTCATATTGCCCAGGCTATATACAATCAAGATTTTCAAGAATTAAGAATTCTATGTTACAAATATACTTTATTGTATATCATTAAGATTACAGCAGAAGATTTTTTTATATCCTAATTAAAAATAAGAAATTGAATTATTAGATAGTTATACATATAACAAAAATAAAATACTATAAGTTTTATATATAGCTAGGAATAATTTTTTTTTAAATATCCAGATGGGTTTTCTGGTACCAGAAATTGCCAAATATTAAAACCAAAACCAAAATAACTGGCGATGATCCTGGTAAGAATTGCCAAAGTAAATTAGAAATATTTAAGGAATATACATGGGAAATGAGGTATCTTTTAGAAAACATTTAGTAATAAATGTTTTTTGTTAAAATATCCAAGGAAAATCCAACATTTTAGAGCCATATACCAAATAAAAATACATGTAAAATATCCTGAAAAACAAAGAATCATGGTAGGATTCTGCAACACACAAATATTAATACATTTTGTATATATATATTATAAATAATTGGCTAAATTATTAATAAAATTTGACATTTATATTCGATTAACAAATAGAATATAATTATACATTTATATAAAATTATTTCTATAATTGTATAAATTATTATTAATAAAAGTAATTTAATATTGTTAAAATTGTTCAAGACTTACAGATTGCATAAAATAATTTATAATAAAAAAAGTAAAATGTTTTTAATAAAGAGAAAAATATTTACAGATATTGGAAAAGAAACATAATATTAAAGTTTTTAAATTAAAAAAGTTCAGAACTATTTGAAATATATAATTTTCAAATTTATGGATTTGCTTTCATTATTTGCATACTTTTCAAAATATATACTAATGAGAAAATGGTAATCTAGAAGTTTAATATCCATATATTAAAAAATAATTAAAATACAATATGTCTTTGATAATGTATTTCGTGTCTAAAAGACTATAACAATTATATTTTAGAGAAAAATATTATTGATATAGATATTTTGAAATATTGTAATATACATGACAAGATATAAAGCATATCTATAAATTTAAAATATTGTTAGAAATCTGTTAGTCTATATTATGTTTATATAGTGTAAAAGTTTTATAACTATATATTACTTATTAAATTATAGGATATTGTGAGAATTGTCTCTTCTAAAAGGTCTTAAAAGTTTAAATTATCTAAAAAACAAGGAAAATTTATATCTATCCTTATGTCTTATTACTGATAATATATATTATAATTGAAAAATAATTATGTTAATCTCTGAATTTAATATAAAAATTATATAATTTAAGGATCTGTTCTAAATTGAACATAAATATATAAAATATGAAAAAATACTAAGAATAAAAATTTATAAACTAATCACAATAAATAAGGTTAGGGTATACTTAGAATATACTTTTTATTGTTATTTTAAAAATATTTATTTTATTATACTAAATTCAATTTTTTTTTTTAAATTCTCAGAATTTAGAAAAGCTTCTTAAAAAAAGTTTAATGACAGTATTTGTATTTTATCTAAACTATAATATTAATATAAATTAATTACCTCAAGATGCTGATTTAATATATGGTAGAAAATTTTCATAGTCAAGAAATATAATATGTCCTATAGAAATATGGACAAATTATTATTAATATTAAGACTTGAAAAGCATACAATTATTTAATTTATAAATCATATTTGTATATTATTGCTTCTGAACAAATCTCCCAATTTGCATGATTTGAAAATTGCTCTGCGCAATCTTTCAATTTATAAAATGTGCTGCACAATCTTAAAATAATTTACCTCTAGAACATTTTTAAAACATGCAATAAAAATTTATAAATTGAGCTGCACAATCTCTGAATCCTTCATTATTTGCATATGAAACTTTATAAAAATGAGAAACTCATTCTTAAAATGAAATATTGCCTTCTCATTTTAAGAATCAATTTTTCATTTTTATAAAGTCTCATATGTAAATAAAGAAAGATTGGGAGACTGTGTAGCTTAATTTATAAATAATGCTATGTATTTTAAAAATGTTAATATATTTATTTATTGAATATTAAAAATATTCCATTCATTTTAATAAAGATAGAGTAAATGAAATATTTCATTTTAAGAATGAGTGTCATGCTTTTATGAAGTTTCTTATAAAACTAAGGAAGGATTGGGAGATGGTATAATATGTCAATTTATAAATTGTCTTTTGTAATATTCAAATATATTTATTCCTATTGAATAATATTAAAATTAAAAATGTTCTTATTGTTTTATAAACATGGTGTAAATGTAATATTTCATTTTAAGAATGAGCTTCTCATTTTTATAAAGTTTAATATGTAAATAATGAAGGATTTGGAAATTGTGCAGTTTAATTTATAAATTGTGCTGCATATTTTATAAGGCAGTGATTACAGTACTGGCACCAGCATTTAATATTTTTTGTTAGAGTGCCTGTATTTTTTTTTTTAATTTTTATAAAGTACCATCTCTAAAAAATTTAAAGTAGCGCAACATAAGCAATATCTATATGTAGTTGTTAATTGTTAGTTTATGTTATGCAATATCTCTGATGATCTTCAAAATAAATGTTAGAAATTAATTATTTTAATATTAAATTATCTTTGTGAAATATTGTTAAATTAAATTAATCTTATCAGGTGTACATTCAAAATATAACATTACTTATGCATCTACCTATTGTACTTTATCTACTGTATTTAAGCAATAAGTGGTATCTATATATGTTGTATAGCTAAATAAATTAATATTCAACACGTCATCTAAAGAATAAGCTCCTACAGCTCGGAGAACCTAGTTAAAGTAATATTTATTTTCAAAGCCTTGTAACAGAGATAATATATATATATTATGTTCAATTGTAATTACTTTTTTTACAATATAGTCGATTTTATTATCAAGATCATAATTTTACAAAAAATGGAAAGAAGATAATTTTGAAAAATTCAAGTGTCATACATAATATTACAAGTAATTAAAAATACAAATCTAATAAGTATGATATTTATACAAGACTCATATTTATTTCAAATCAGGTATGGTCCGCTATAATTATATAACATAATAAAAAATATAGTAAAAAATATATGTAGGAACATTTAGATACATATGAAGTAATTTAAAATATATAATAGTCAATCACAGATGGTTTTAATGTTGTGACACATATTTCTTTTAAATCAGGCTTGGTCCACTCTGATTAATATAATGAGCTAGTAAAAAAATTGTACATTAATATATGTATAACAAGTGTTTTAAATTATAATATAGGTAGTACAGCTGTATGTATGTGAAGCATATTTATTTTAAATCAATTATATATGTCTCTCAAAGTTATTCTTATAAGATTACATTTACCAATGCAATAATGTAATATGATATTACAATTACATCAAGTATTTTAAACATTTATGTTATTTACAAGTAGATATTTTCCATATTGATAAAAATATAGCACACAAGAATATTAATAACATTAATAACTATAAATATATGTATAAAAAAAATAGATATTGCTTATGTTGTACTACTTAAAATTTTATAGATGATACTTTATCAAAATTTAAAAAAAACTGCACTGGCAATTTAACAAAAAATATTTAGTGCCAGTGCCGGCAATGTAACCACTGCAATTTTATAAATGTTTTACAGGTAAATTATTTTAAGATTGTGTAGTATAATTTATAAATGGTTGCCCATTTTATAAATTGAAAGATAATGCAGAGCAATTTGTAAATTGCACAAATTGGGAGATTGTACAATATATGATTATTAGTAATAATTTAATGTCAGGAGTATTATTTTTTAGTATAAAATTAGTTTGTATACAGTATAATAGGCAGTCATAATCATGTGTTTAAAATTGAAAGTAAAATATACAATATTTAAAATATACCATCTAATACTAATACTATTGTATTATAATAATATTTAATGTGAGAGACTTTGACTTTGATTAGATTTAGTATTACTGCTAGTGCCATTAAATTTATAAATATAATTATTCAAAATTATTATAAAAAAATCACAATAATAGCTCTATTAGATGATATCCAATATGGGATGATTGACTTTTTTTAGGCTAATAAGAAAATTCCCAAAATATAACCTTTTTTAGTCTTATGTATTTACTATTAGTGGCGATTGTTGAGTTCTTGACCTCAAAATTAATTTTTTTTTTATAAATTAAATGTAAAAAAAAACAATAATAATTTAAACAACTTTATATATCATAATATTAAGGATAGTAAGATGCTTTATAATCATGGTGTGGTTGTGGCCATCAGCTTTTAGTAGTGTATACTGTATAGAGGTTACTTATTAAATGTAAAAAAACAAATGTAATTAACAAACATATAAATTTAGGGCGATTGTGGAGTTCTTAGCCTTAAATTTAATTTTCTTGGAAAAAAAATAAAATGTAAAAAAATATAAAATAAATGTAATTAATAAGTAACCCCCCTATACACTACTAAAAGCTGGTGGCCTCTTGTGGCCACAACCACAACATGATTATCAAGCACCTCAATATCCTTTATGATATATAAATTTAATTACATTTATTTTTGAATTTGTTTTATTTATAGTTCTTATTTATTTTCAAAAAAATTTAATTTACGGCCAAGAACTCTGTCTCTACAATCGCCAAATTTAATAACAATACAAAACATGAAAAATCATCATAATATAGTTAAAAGTATAATGATAGGGGTTATTTATTAAATGTCAAAAAACAAAAATAAATGTAATTAACAAGTAACCTCTATACCCTACTAAAAGCTGGCAGCAGCTTGCAGCTGCAACCACACCATTAAATTATCAAGCATCTCAATATCCTTTGGCTTTATGATAGAATTATGATATATAAATTTAATTACATTTATTTTTTGTTTTATTTATTTTCTGAAAAAAAATTAATTTAAAATCAAGAACTACACAATCTCCATATTAGTAATACTGTTAAACATCTTTATTGTCATTGACAATGTCAATTTGACATTACATTCAGATCAAATCACATTTTAAATGTTTTTTACAAGGCAGCCTATAAAAGTATGCAAAGAAGTATAGAAAAAATCATATATTTACATAAATGGGTATCCGTGATAGCGGCTAATTCAGGTTTTCGTTAAACCATTTGAAACAATAAGGAAAGTTGTGCAATAATAAAAATATGTGATTTTAAAATAACTGCGCGTCATATAGTTCATACAATTCATTGCTTTGATAAATATAAACAAATACAAATATTAGTTTAGTAATATTTGAAAGGGCCTGTAGCGATCATATGGTAAGATCTTATAGCAGCCTAGAAGAATAATTCAACAAAAATGGAAAAGTATAATGGCTTTATATATTATATTGAATATATTTGCAAATATGTGCACATATTAATGTATATGTTAAAATATTTGCAAATATGTTCAACATAAACAATATTACATGTCCACATAAGCATGAATATGTCCACATATATATTCACTATATCCTTACATTTTTGTTGTATTATCTTTCTCCGTCACCATAAGATCTATTGACAAAGTAATCTAACATAAAAAATTAATAATATATGGTATACCTACAAGCATGATAAGTATATACTACAGTGTACAATTTGAATAGAATATTATTATAATTTAATAGATCGTTAACTATTAATTTTCAACTACTTAAATGCAACAGTTCTAATAACTATAATTATATTTGGATTAGTAAATTGTATTTTATATATAACAAAAAATTAATCTCATGATTATTTAAATATATTGTTATCCATAAAATTGATTTTAGAATTTTACCCATGGCTACTGGTCATGCTTGCAAAAATTGATAATCGAAATTACTGAGCGAATGTAGTTCAATACCTATTATAAATGAACTATGTAAATAACATAATTATGATAAAAGTTTGTATCACTTTTTTAAATATGTCATGCTGTGGAATACTATAACACGTTTAAATCCAATTTTTTGTAGTTCAAGATTAAAAGATAGGTTATACAGGTATATGTGAAACAAACCTGTAGGTATAGTATACGAAAATAGAAGTATAACAATAACTGTTGCTTGTTCCAAATGTCTCTGAAGAAGAATTCTTAAATGTATTATACATATTTATAATATATACTTAACTTGTTTTATGAACATTCAATTTAATATTAAATTTTGATAAATATTTTGAAACAGTATCGCTCCGCTTATTAACATTTTAACAAACTCCCTTCATCATAAACATTAAATAGTCTATAAGCGTGACTTTTAAATCACTAATATATTTTTTCTAATACCAATAAGTGTATACCTATCATATTACTGTCAATAAATATTCTTAAATAAGAGCATATTACATGATGTAAGGAATGAGGACACACGGGTAGTATAAACTTTTATTTTATTAAAGATAAATACAAAACAAAAGAGAAGAGAAGGTATAATGCACATTGTAGAGGAAAGAGAGAAATACAAAATATTAATTACATTTCTACCAATTGGTATTTACCATATTTCTAGTAGTAATTACCTCTGATTAGTAATACTAGGCTATTATGCATTACTATATAAGAGCTAAAAATTCTTAAAATCATAACAATATTCAAAACAATATTAGGTTTGTTTAATGTCATATGGTTTCACAAATATGTGTGATTGTATATTCATTTGTGTGATTTAAAATATATTGAAATCTAAACGACGTTAAAAATCTGGAATTTGTCTTAAGTGCAGTACACAATGTTAAGATAGATCAGTAAATATGGTACAAGCTACATCAAATAAAAATGACTAAATAGGACAGGATGGCAATAATTATGAGAAATCTGCAAACCTAAGAAAGTATTGGCACACATATTATAGCGACACTGTACAAATAAAAACTGACGTTATTTTTACATAACAAGAAAACATTATGCAAAATAATATGTTTGTATAAGTAGGTGTAAATATACCTTCTGGAAATAATATTGTTCATAAAATATAAACAGAGTATGAAAACAATAATAGACAGTTGATTATTTAAGCGTTAGAAGTTCTAAAAGACACCCAACAGCTCCAAAATAACCCTGAAAAGAGAAAACATACATATATATATATATATATAGGTAAATGGTTACGACCAATTTCAAAATAGTTTTTAATTATTTCAAAGCCTTATTTGGGTGTACATAAAACACTTTGTAACAGTTTTTCACTATATAAAACAACTTCAATTAATTATTTTAGAGAATGTCAATATTCTAACACGAATTATCGTAGAAATAGAACTTCTAGAAAGGAATCATGCTTACATTTTTTGCATATACTCAAAAAACGAATCTCTAACGTTTGATAGATAGGTAATAAACTCGCTATATTTCGGTTATTTGGACATATAATGTTTTCACTGTCAAAATCTCCAGAAAACATTTGGTTATAGAGTGAACCATGAAACAAGTAAATTTGCTTACATTATGTTAAACTGTGTCATCCAATTTTGTGTTATATCTTGAATATGTAAATGTATGAAGCGCTATTAAGTAGGCGTATTTGAGCCAATCAATATTCCTGCAATGATTTTAATTAATTAAAAAGGTAACATGCGTCGTAAACAACAAATTTTAACTTATTTTAGGAATCGTTGTTTCTCTCACAGTATTTGTTAATCCATGTCTAGCATTAGAATCTCTGATTTTCCACGGTCAATAACAGTCATTTTATTGGTTTATCAATGTAAATAACAGTTATTTTCCAAATTATTGCATCAGTTTTTGTGAATATAAGACATTATTATGCTGTATACGTATACTTAGATATAAACGCTAATTAAAAACATTTATAAAACTATTTACAGCAATGCAAACCACAGAGTAATAATATAATTTATAAAGAGCTTTAACTATTGTAAATTATTTTAGAGACTTATGGACTATTTTCAAAATATTTTAAAGTACCCACGTTGTTTAACAAGTACAATATGTAATATTTATACATAAAACTGTTTTATTAAAATGCTTTTTTAGATATTACATTTATAGAATTATTAATATGGCTTTAGTAGTAATAGTAATATTGATTGAAATCAATATCAATAGAGTTGAAACTCAGAATAAGTACTCAGAAAAACATGATTATTTAGATTAATTTTTTTAATTCCGTCATTAGCTAAAGGATAAATTAACAATTTTGAATCACATTTCGAGTTATTTTTCTGTAAATTATTGCTAAATTCTCTGTTTTCCGGTAATTTTATAATTCTCCGGGTTTTTCCAGTCACTGATACCTTGAAATAAACTAAAAATAGCTCAAACCTATGAAAAGCACAAAATAAGCACAAGAATATTAACCTCGTGATGTAAAAATATCGCCTTCATTTGTCCCTTGGACCAGAAGTCCATGGCGTAGGCCAGCAGTCGGTTGGAGATATCATTGACTCGTAGGAAATTCCCGGTGAAAACCACTCGCTCAATGGAGTGATTCTGGGCGCAAAGTCGAGCAATCAGACCGATATTGTTGGTGAGAGAGACGAGGACACTCGCTGCTAGGTCCTCGGGTAGGGCCTCGGCTCTGAATTGTGCATCGTAATGGTGACAATATAGTTATACAAGTTTACAAGTTTTTGTAAATTTAACGCTTTTTAAAAAAGCCAGTAAAGAGCAATAATCGTAACCTGGATAAGCTGTGAAATGGAAATTCATACCTTAAAATATAAACTTAATTTGACGATGCTTTTAGTCGATAATTATAAAACTCCGACTTTCGTTCGATAACTGCATTTAAATCTTTTACTACATTAAATGCACACTATAGTTATAGAAGTTTTAACGGGAATATAAACTGAAGAAAAATATTCTACGCTCCAATAAGCTTGGCTGCACATAGTAAGCTATTGTGTAGAAGCATATATTTTTAGATTATAATATAATTTCAATCGTACGATTCTATACACTCAAAACATTATCCTCGATATGCACAAACCAAAAGTGTGACTATAACAAGTATGCACGACTAGGCTGGCGGTATTCACAAACGATTAGAAGCACTTACACACGAAGAACTTTACTGTGTGCAATTTTTTGGGCTCAGTTTAATACAGAAATATGTGTAAACTACACAAGTACTATGGCCCTAAGTCTTCTACAATGATCGTAATTACAATGTTATAATATAATTATGTAGTGAGTAAAGAGTAGACTATAGTTTAGAAATAACCCAATATATATATTTAAAAATATAATGTAAAATATAGAAATAATTCAATATATTATTTATAAATAACCTTATTAGAAATATAATTAAGCAATTTACCGTAAAATCACAAATTTAGATAGGACACAATCAAACGCTTTTAACTTTACATTCAAGCTGACATTAGTTTGACTATAAATTAGAAAAATTCAGAAACAGTATGAATAATATGCTTCAAATAATCCAATTTAATGATACTTAATTATACAGATGATAAAAAAGGTGGGATAATTATAGCTGATAGATATTAACGACTATAAATAAAACGAAATGACTCAGAATAGTTTACACAATTGTCATGGCAACCATACAAACTGAGGTCCATGCTACTTTTCATTAGTCGCATATTAAAATACCCATTTAATAAAAGCTTGAAACCAACAGTTTCTAACCTCATCTTTAGGGTTAGGGACACCCTGATACCTACTGACACGGACACCTATTGATAAATTTAATAAATAAACATAAGATTTAACAGGATCTTACAGTTAAAAGCGATGATGAAGTAGACATTATAATATTGCTTAAACATTTTTTGGTATTTAGAAAATAATTAAAAATAAAAAAATCGTTCTTTTTAACCTTTTTAGGCTATATATTATTATATAGGTATACGTTTCATCATAATAATTTAAATATAAAACATCCAGATCATTGTTATAAGTTACTAACGCTTTTCATATTATTATCAACATTAATGATAAGCAAATATCACACAAAGGAATTTATCCAACTCTATGCCTATAGATAATTAATAGTATCAGTTCTAAGCAGAGTTAATTCGTCTCAGTGAAAATAATCAATCTTATAAACATCGAAGTAATTTTTTTAAATAAAAATAATGTGTGCAAATAATAGTGTGTCTGTCTGTGCTTTCATTACTATTTTCCACACATTTGTTTTAGGTGTTCTTAAGAGCGTAGTCATTATAGCATATAAATTCACCAATATAGCCCAAACCATTGTAATTATGCGCTGGTAACACAAATTATAAAGAATCACTCACTTAAATGACATAGTAAGCTCAGTTAATATAATGTATTTAATCTCACCCGACTACGCCCTGGCCCTTGAATGGTAATTATGTTCACTTGTCGGCATAGACTTTAAACACACCAACTAGACAGAGCACTCGTAATTTCAGTAAACAAAGGCTTTAGAATAGAGGAATATAAACGTTTTACATGAAAAACTATACTTTTGAACCTCATTAAACACCGAAACTAATGCAGCACCTATAAACACAAAATTCGGCTTTTCAAAAAATTAAATTATAAACTATTGAAAAATGTTTACATACTTTTTATTGGCTGATGAGCAAAATATTCCTATTTTACTTATTTGAAATAACAGGCAAAAATAAATAATTTGCAAACAATTTTTAAAAATGCTTATAATTTAATCTCTATATAATCAATGCATTAAAAAGACAATTCTATGATTTTTTTAACTTTTTAATAATTTGCACAATATTCTAAATGCTTTTTGTTTAAAAGAAAAATAATGCTAAAACGTTTACTATAATAGTTTCAAGCGGCAATGTCATCAATCGGAAGCTTTATTCACTTCCCTTCTCATCACCAATATAATTATAATTTTATTGGAAGAAACGTTGGATATCGCGAAATTTCACTTCGTGCTAATGCGTAGCCCATTCAGTGTTCTGTCGTGTTCTTGTTTCGAATGCCTTTGCTTGGCACCAAAGAGGCCGCCCCATATATATGCATATAAGCAGAGTGAACATTTTAGAGGACCTAGAATGAATTTGTCAACATTATATAATACATAGAAAACGGAATATGCTAGCCGGGTACATCCGATTACACATATCTATAAAGAAGTACTCCCTCAACATATCCTCACCGTTTCTCTACACTCATCATGTGTCCAAAGCTGCTGGC
The DNA here is from genome assembly GCA_036023295.1 of Invenusta paracnida. Classification (NCBI taxonomy): domain Eukaryota; kingdom Metazoa; phylum Platyhelminthes; order Proseriata; family Coelogynoporidae; genus Invenusta; species Invenusta paracnida. The sequence continues at coordinate 2,622 of JAYRBW010066174.1, read as the reverse complement.
CACCAGATGTCCCGGAAGACCAAACATTGCGTAGTCTCCCCCGTAAATATCTCGGACCAGTTTGTCCACCTTGGAACTGTCTCCTCGGCTCGCCAACTCAAGAGCTTCTTCAAAACTGGAGCAGCCGGTGAGTAAACTGGTAAGGCCGAGGAAGGTGCCGCCTCCGAGACTGAGAGGGGGGGGGTTCAGCAAAGAGCGAGTAGATCGGTAGTACTCACAGGGGCTGTGAAACTGATATTTAAGATTGGTCATCTGGGATTTCAAGGTGTAGTTTATGGGCTTATCCATTAGCTGCCGAAATGGCCCTATAATTAGTCATGAGTAAATTATTAAACAACCAATATTGAATACTCAAAAATGATTATAGAGAATATGTAAAAAAAGAAATACTTTTTACTTTGTACTAAGTCATATTTTTCTATAAATTATTACTAATATCATTGTTACTATGCTCTCTATACTATTTATCTGATTATTTAAATAGCTGGAAGAAAATTATTCTCATGTGCCATGAAACAATACATAGTCCCACAGACTTTCGATTTAAGAAAGTCTAGATATGACTCCAACGTAAGAAATGGAATGAAAATATTCATAATAATAATAATATATTGGCTTTATTTCCAGTAAAAGGGGTGCTTTTAAATAGGAACAACATAGGAACAACATAGAAACCTAGGAAGAACATAAATAAAAGATACATAATAGTAATTATGAAATAAATAGTTACAGATAGGAACAACATAGAAACCTAGGAACAACATTGGAGCAACATAGGAACAACATAAATAAAAGATACATAATAGTAATTATGAAATGAATAGTTACAGATAGGAACAACATAGGAGCAAAATAGGAACATCATATATAAATGATACATATCATAGAATAATAATAATAATAGTGTATCTTCCTTATGTGATAAATATTTCACTTATTTATAAAATAACTCACTTATTTATAAAATAACTCACTTATTTATAAAATAACTCACTTATTTATAAAATAACTCACTAATTTAAAAAATAATTTACATATTTAATAAATAACTCACTTATTTAATAAATAGCTTACTTATTAAATAAATAAGTGAGATATACGTGACTGAAAACTTTGGTCCACCACGTTTATTTATTAGTTACTAATAATTATTATTTTAATTTATTAAATAAGTGAGTTATTAATTAAATAAGTAAATGATTTTTTAAATAAGTGAGATATAAGTGTATCTCGCTATGTATGTACTTAATACACGGAAACCCAAAAATGCTGTATGAAAATTCTGCATTGATTTCCTATACGTTATGATGTGTAATGAATGATATTTGAATGCATTATCGTATAACAAACTCCGGCCGATAAATGCATTCAAATATCTTTCATTATTCTATACATTCCGACTATAAGCATAATGTACAGTATCGACAATAGCTTTTGAAGAAATATTGTAACTGATATATTTTTTGTAATTGTGTGCATATATGTAAGGTTCGACGCTTATAGCAATATTATTACTTATAATTTTATAATTTATTAAATATAACAATACTTTATACATACATACAACGTTTAAAAAAATGTCCCATAGGTATACCTTATTAATATGTTCTATGTCCAACTCTACAAGCACTACCAAAATCAATTACAAATAATTCACATTTTATTATATTATTGGGATGAATACAGCATAGATATCGAAATAATTTTTTACATTTCTATAGAATACACGCAGTATTAGACGAAGCAGTTGCATCATATCAAGCCGAGAACAAAAATGTCAGCGACAATTAAATCGCCAAGCGCTATTATTCGAAATTAATGCATTTAATATGGACTTTCGAAAATTAGGTTTTCTATATATAGGTACTTTTTTAAAAGTGATCAATTTCGATGAAAAAATATTTCTTGTTATTATTTGTTTGATATGTACTTATTGGTGTAATAATTTATGAACTATTATATGATTGAAATGCCACCACATTATGTAACATCTGTGACATTATTTTAATATGGTACCTATATGTATGATAAAATTGGAATATGTTATAACCATATATATAGGTGTGTGTAATTACTTCAAATAATATAATTAATCTTTAGGTATCTATGGTTATAACGTTACGAATATTAAATAAAAATTATCTATCTGTCTAAGAATGACTTAATTAATGAGTTAAGAATATTTGATAATAATCAATTGATTCAGATTATACAAGACATAACAATTGGTATTGGAAAATACACTTTTTATATAATATATATAGTTTCTCTGAAAAGCTCTGCCTGAGCTATACTGTGACTTATTTATTAATTGAGTTATTTATCACATAAGTGAGATATACGTGACTGAACCCTTTGGTCTGCCATAGTATATCAATTGTTTAAAAATTCAAGTAAGCTGTTTAGTTAACTTCCCCAACAAAATCTTACGTGGCAGCAACGTAGTAACCACGTGGCAAACCCACGTCGCTGTAACGAAATATGCACGTAGCTTGCGACGTGCTGGAACGTTGTAGCACCTATATGGGACCTACATTACCACGTGGCTGCGACGTGCTGGAACGTTGTAGCACCTATATACGGGACTTAAATTACTACTTCGTTGCGACGTGCTGGAACGTT
>JAYRBW010066163.1:0-28574 GCA_036023295.1 Invenusta paracnida | reverse complement strand
AAACATGTTATTCTAGTGTTAGTCACTTCAATTAAAAAAGAAAACAATACTCCAATAATATGTACTTACGAATAAAACTGTATTCCTTTAGCAGGATCTTTAATATTTATAATAAATGAGAGTCCAATGCGTGCAATGAAATCGTCCAATCAATTCGAGTCTGTTGTCTGTTATGTGAGCGCATATTTAGCTTACCTACGCGTGCACAACAGCATAGTCCTTCCTATCATTCATACATTTGTATTGGCTGCATCCGTTTCAATGCCTTTTTAAGAACTCGCCTGACGCCGCTTATATCAAAGTGTTCAATGACCGGAAATCTGAGGACATCACATCCAAACAGGAATGCATAATTGAACATGTGAGTTACACGACTTATTAAGTGTTGTTTACGAGTTTAGTTATCATCTGTTAAATGTACAGTGTTACCAGTTCCGATTGGATTGAGACGGTCCTACTTTTTTTATAGTAGAATCACAATTCAAAATGACGCTTGACTTTTACTCTGCGAAATTTAAAATCAAAGTGAGAATACAAAGTTCAAATTAAGCCTACGTCGAGTATTGATAATAATAGAATTTTAATAGCGTTCGTAATTGAGGCAATTACAAATTAAATTGAGATTATTGATTTTCAAAATTATGCTGTTTCCTTAAAAGGAGCAGCAGGGGCGTCAGGTTGTGGTAGAGTTCGAAGATTGATCCCGATCGTTTGAGCACAAATCTTTGAATCAGTCAGCTATCGAAGCTTTGATTTTATTACGAGTGAAGTTTCGCAAACGAAGATTATTGAGTCGATTTAGTAATTGAAGTTTACGATATGTTTCACGCCTTATTATCGATGTGATATCTTCAGTGTGAAACAGTTCGAATGCAGCTAGTTCATTCACAGGATTTAATCTTGTGCGAGCTCTTTCTTGCAGAATATTTCTGTGGCATAAAGCTGGTGGGATAGGGTTTCTTGAATATTGCACACTGCTTACGCAAGTCAATTCATCGGCATTTACTTCTAGATTATATTCAGAATCATCAGACTCATTTTCATTGTCTTCAAATATCTGCAAAAACTGCAATATCCCCCTCTAGTTCTTCCTGAAGTGCGTCAACTTCCTCTCCGTTGTTTGGCTCATCATGTATATATAATATTCCAAATCGACCTCTACGTTACCATCATTATTTTCTTCAGCAGAGCCTGAGGCTTCAATTTCTTCCAAAAATGTTCGTCGTCGTGGTCTTTCCATAAGTTAATGTATATAGGTATATATATAGAATGATCTATAATCAACCATCGCTGTCTGTCGTACGTCCAATCACAACAGAGAATGTGTACAAAATAAATATCAAACTGACATATGTATAATTATTTAGGAAGTTTTCAAAATTACGTTTAGTGAAATCTCGTACCTAATTCATTATAGTACGCGTACCTATTAGTATCGATAACACATAACACCAGATTGACTAAATAAATTGGAATTCCCTCATCTATTCAACCCACAGGATGAGAAGGTAATGTTCCAAGATTGAGACTATAGATATATACAATTACGTCAAAAAGCAAGTCTTTTTATGTATGTTTATTTTCGATAATAATACATTAAGCACCAAATGAAATCACTTTCTCACAAAAATACTGTAACTTATGCATATAGGCAGCCATTTTGGATTTTCACGATTTATGCCACGGTCGTCGGTTGGGGGGGGGGGATTTGAGCTGGACACTACATTGTATCTAAAATCAATTAGAATATATGTAGGGTGTGTCAAAAGTAATGCCGAATTTTCGTGTTTTATTGTCAAACACTACAAACATAACAGATCTCAATTCACTGCATGCATATTTGGGCTGGAGTCTCTGCTGCGGGTCTCATTGGCCCTTATGTTATCGAAAGTTCTTTAAATGGGGAAAAATTATGTGCGATGCTGCAAGATCAATTTAGATAAATAATAAGATATTACATTTAATTTAAAACAAATATCATGGTTCCTACAGGATGGTGCTGCACCAAGAAATGTAAGTATACCATACTATATACCAACTTTCCTGAAAGTTTGATTGGTCGGGGTGGACCTGTACATTTGCCTTCTCGTTCTCCTGATTTTTGGTTATGGGGCCATATAAAATCTATTTGCTTCGTAAGTCCCAAACCAAGGGTTTGAAAGAGATGGGTTACTTCCTAAGGTGTGCCAGTCTGTCACACTTCAAATGCAGGAGTTGGTTGAGCAAGGTGGTGAACAATTACATCATAGGGGGACAATAAAACGTAATACACATCTTGAAGGCCTCACAGCACTTAGCAACATAAAAATAGATAGGAAAATATGATATTTTAAGTTAACCCTTGAGTTATTTAAGTTAAGTTATTTTTATAGGGAGGAAAATAGCAGTTTCATAGGTTTTTATACATACATGCATAAATAGATATACATATATGTTGACAGCCTTCTCCTCCCCATTAAGAGCCATACACACTATACAGCGATCCCCTTTGAATAAATTTAAACAATAATAAGATAAAATAAACTTGGTTTAATTAATTTCAATAGTGAAGACCCTTTATTTTTTTCATTATAAGAAACTGATCCTCAGTCACATTGGAATCCTGAAGTAAGGCTTTTGCTCGTGTTACAATGTCAATCTGTTTTCTTTTTAATATTTTGTTTCTTGTTGCAATCAATCTGTGAGTGATTTTGTATCAAGAGGTTTGTTGGATTGCTCATCATGCTTGACAGAACAAATCTTGAAAGAAGTTTGTACAGCAGTGACCCCATGGAGGTGTCAATGGCAGTGCGCTTATCTCTGTAACCATAATAGTTATGAATAGCAAATGTTTAGTGGTATTATTGCCGTGTAGCAGCAAAATATTTTTAAATAGCCAAAATAATTTTTTATTAAAATTCTGAAAAAATGGAAATTTTAGCTTCAAAATAAGAGGTATTGTTTAAAAATAGGTAAAATTATTTTTAAAAATAGGTCCGTGAGGCCTGATCTTGTTTTATTATCTTGGTAAATTAACGTTTGTAAATATTTTTGATAGTAACACTATGAAACACAAAAATTCGGCATTACTTTTGACACACCCTATTGTATACAAAAAATCCACAATTTCCTCAACTATCAACAATTTGGCCCGAATGTACCGATTCAATGCTAAATTCAGATACTAAACCCCTTTAAAACAACAAAGAAATCAAAATGTGGATTTATAAAGCTATATGAATGTGCTTAATAGATTTATTGTATTATGATTCGCGCAATTTTAAAGCGCAACATTAAAAAGCAAAGTACAAAAAGTGTCAACAGTGGATACACGTACAATAAATTAAATAAGTTGAAGAATTAGTTAAAAATAAAACACACATGATACTAGAACATTTAAAACTTACAGACGAGATCATTTATTATATAAACTGTTTCATATAACAAGTACAGAGCAGCAGACAGTCAAGATACGTTGTCTACCATAATAAGCGAACTTGTTATTTTCTGTACATGCATTAAAGATAAATTATCTATCAAGTCAAAAGAATAACAGAAAACTGTCAGTTGCAGTAATTTAAATACTACATCAATATTCATATAGCTACAGTTAAACAAGATAAATGTGGCATGTAGTGCTTTTGTGAAATGCATGAAATAGGGTGTCGCGTGAAAACAAAGTAAGGAATGTCTAATACAGTATACTGGTATGTAAGTAAATGAGCAAGCCTGTACAAAAATACTGTGGACAGAACAGAAAACAAGGGCAGTAACCTCTAACTGGCAGTTGCTGTTGCCTGGGCCGGACTGACAGGTTTAGATGGCGTAGCAGTCTCCGAGGCAGGTGCGGAGGGTGTATTGGCGGTAGTATTGTCCGGGGTAGCAGTGTCAGTAGGTGGAGCGCTGTCAGCACTTCCCTCCTTCTTAGTAGCTGCCGCCGCGGCCTGTTGGGTTAGCTTGCTAATGAGGCTCGTTTGGCTGATACTGAGCCGCTGAGAAACTGGCGCAAGGCGAGCAAGAGAGGCGGGAAGACGGCTCACATCCTGTTTCATGTCCGTCAATAGGTCCTCCAGTTGTGTCAAAACTGAATGTCAAAGCATGAATTAAATAAGTAGACAATCCGCTCAACATACGCTATTGGTGATACAGTTACTCCTCAAGAAAATAGGAGTTTTATATTTTACATACATTTGCAATCATTATTTTTAACTAAGACATGGGGATATATTTGCCTATAAAATGACTCATTTTCCCATAAAAATATATTGTTACTAGATATAATTATACAGTAGGTTTCGCCTATATCGGCTTCGGCTATATCGGTAGGGCGATGGAGATTTTTAAAATGTCTATTGGCTCATTGTCCATTACAAACACGTAGTGAGAATATTGTGCACGTGAAATCTAATATACAGCGGTAATTTCGCGCACACGACGTTCGCGGGAATTCTATGTACATATTTACATAAAGACGGAACAATAGAATAGTCGAGGAATCGATAAATCGAGCAGATTAAAACCTGTAAAGAGTTAGCCTGCAGTAGAGAAGTTATTATATCGAGATCATGCTATTGGCTGAGAGAGAGGGGCATATAAATTACACTAAGCATATTATGCAAGTTTGCATATCGGAAGTTCGTCTATATCGGCGTTTTCAGTCTTTCCTTTGCGGCGCTGATATAGGCGAATCCTACTGTATTAAGTTTGTTGTTACAGTAAATATATAAAGCCTTAAGACAACAGTTTTAATTGATCTAACGGAAGTCAGTTTAATTCAGATAACACCTTTTCAGACAAAAAATGTAATGTAATAAAACAGTAGATAACATTATATATTTATCATTATTACGGTTATCTATCCACCGAATAGATACATTTAGTTATAAATAAATGTTAGTTATGATAAATATATATATAATATAAATAATATATATCCCTACTCATTATTTATGCCACCATATTAAAAAGTGATTTGACAATTTTAAGTCCAAATTAAATCATCCGTTGAAAATTTTCTACAACAAACAATAGTAGTTTCGACACTAGAAAAAAATCAATAAATTAATTTATTTGGTCTTCATTAATACACAGACAGTTACCCTTTTAACTTTTTACAAATAAATATATTATAAGTATATATATATTTGTATTATTTAGAATACGTAAAATTAACGAAGACCGAGCAAAGTGAACGAGTTGAAAATGCATAGGCATTTTAAAACGAATAAACATATTTAGAAATTGCAAAATCAAGTGAACGAGTCGGAAATTGTTGGATTTTATCTAAATTAAAGAAGTAATGGTATTAACTCTACGATTCTTATCTTTCCTAAGATGTGTTCAAATGTGTAATAAAATGGGTAGGACTATTTAAGTGCGGATCTTTTTGTAATTTAAACTTAAAATTTCCTTAGGCATCATAAGAGTGTATAAATATAGGTGGTACGACAAATATATATGAAATATAGGAGCAGTATCACCCTTCCATACGAGTTCCTTTGAGAACTTAAAACTGAACCAAACATTACTTATTCACTGCATCATGAAGAAATTACTTCTAATTATCAAACATGTTATTTATAATACGAATGAAATAGAATTAATTAACTGATAATTAATTACTAGATGAAGTTTCAAGGTACGATTATTGAGAACTTTATAATATTATTTATGATCATCTATAATTAGTAAACTACAATACAATTCACTTATGGGAATTTTTTTTTTAAGTACATAGTTAAGACAAGTATATAATAACGTTATTATTTTTAAAAAATTATTAAATGGGCTATCCTAAAGTCAAGATTAAATTTTAATTAAATTGTACCCTATGTCCTAAAAGTCCGCATGCATAGATCCTAACTCCATCTACTACTGATCATATTAAAGGGAACCTAAGTGGTTCGCTTTACTATACATTTTGCATATAAAAGAATTATTAACAGTAACTTGAGATAATTTAATTGGAAGCAGTTATTAATGTATTTAGCAGAGCAAACAGAACAGATAACATAACATTACGTTATGAAATATTTTAAAAAACAAAGCTTCAGAGGAAACAATACAAGATCTCTGTCATGAATGCCGGATTGACAGGAACTATCTATCTCCATTGTAGAGAAAATTTCAAGAAACCGGTGCTGTATTCAAATCCCGATTAGGTTAACCAAGTCAAGTGAAAAATGCTAATTTTAAAAATGAGATGGAAGAGTTAATTTGAATGGATTTTTGCAACAGTACTTGTAATAGATTGGGAAGGCAACTTTATTGCTTTATTTCTAAATTATGATGTTGCAAACAGAATGTGAAAAATAATAAAATAAAAACATGTATGAAAATTTTACGTCCCCATTATCTGCTGTAAATATTCACCAAAAGCTGAATTCAGGAATAGATATCCTGGTGAAGAACAAGTTTATCTTGATGAAAAATAGTAGTTCTACTTCAGATGAAATAAACATGTTTACCGTCAGAGCAATTCACCGGTGGAATTTGACCATCCTCCATCACATTCTACTAAAATAATGTTTAGGGCTCTTATTTGTTCTTTAAGTGAATATGCGAAAGTTGGATCGTGGTCCGTAGTTGTACAAAGCTATCAACGGAAAAGTTGCTATTACCATCGTGGCAATCTTTACTGAAAAGGTGTTTCCCATGATGGACAATTTTTCAGCAAACTGAACTGTTAGATGAAAAAATTCTATTTGCATGCAAGTGTTTAGGTGTTCATACCCTTTAATGTTACAATGCAACGATGTTGTGGAAAATCATAATGCTTCAATAACAGCTGTATTGGCTTGAGATCCCACAAACAAAATCATCAACTGCGTCGTCGTAATATCGTAAAGTTTGTACCAGAGATTAAATGCTGTTAGCCAAAAAACTGCTGTGATTATACGAAACTAGCTTTATTTTCAACTATTATTTTAATATATTCTTTTTCTTCGATACACACTAATTAACTACCAACGCCTTTCGATTTTAAATGCATGCAAATTCGCAGGACTGAGAGTAGAATGTATTTCTAGGATCTCTAGCATTTGATATTTTTTAAATCTTACAAATATACGTCTATCAGAAAACTGAGGCTACGGTTATAAAACATTAATAACTATATAAACGAACTGTCCAATAATTTAAACTACAATCTTTAAACTTGTATCAAGGTTTTAAACTATTATGTATTACAGTATGATCAATTAAATATTACAACAGCAAAAAAATTAACAATACATATAATACTTCTACATAAATTAAAAACAAATATTACTTACTCCTGTGAAGGATAACAACAACAGGTTTATTTCCTTGCTGACACTCCGAAAAAATCTGTTGTTGAGTACTGGCTAAACATTCAAGCTCAGCAAATCGACGATTCAGATTTTGCACTGGATCATTAGGAGTGAAGTTGAGATTCAAGTAGGCTGCTCGACGTAGTTGTTCTTCGATTATCAAAGCCTGTTCAAGGAGTTTAAATCGCCTCGCTAGAAATCGATTTTTAATTTCCAGGTAGTTTGGTTTGTTCAATTCAGCCTTGAAAGGCTCATTAACGATACAAAAACGCAGATCATTTTGAATATCCTGCAAGTAAAAAAAATTAGAGTTACTTAAACTTAGTTAATGACAAGTATAATAATATATTATTTATTTTAAAAGCAAAACTAATACACAATACCTTACAAAGAGCTTCCAAAACAAGATACAATAATAATTCGTTCCCTCGCTCGCAAGTTCAGTTTTTGTAGATTTTTTCCTTATAATCAATTATTGATTTTATAAAGTACATGATGCAGTAGATTTAAAAAACATGCATTTTATGCGTTTTAAATATTTACTGCAGTTTATTTTTAAATAGTAAATATTTGAAATTTAAGTGCATAAAATATGATTATATTTATTCAATTTTAAAACACAACAACTTGTTATGTGGCATTTAATTATAAAGAAGGTAAATCTGAAAACAAAAGTGGTAATTACCTGCCAACGTCCATATCCATGCTGCACAACTCCTGCCAACAACCAGTAATCGTGCCGTCTGTGCCATATCTCATGCTCTTTCCCTTGACTTAGAGCACGCTGTTCATTAAGCCAGATCGTATGTAATTCGGTGAATCCGCCATCAGCAATGTTGAACATAAACTCACGATCACCTAACGGGTTCTCTTCCTCCGGCTTTTCATCCACTTCCATTTTTTCCTCTGTTTCTTCTTTAGCCAGCATATTATCCCCATTAGTAACAGATGTTTTATCTTCATCTTTTACTACCTTGACATCGGTGTCATTTTCATTTTCTTCTTTAGCAACTTCTATCTTAGTTGTATCTTCGTTAATTTTTTCTAGCTTTTCATCAGCAGAAGGCTCGTCTACTTCCATTTTTTCAACCTCAGATTTCAATTCATCAGGCTTTTCAGTCGGTTTTTCCGTAGACTTTTCCCCGTCTTTCTCCTCGATTTCTTCTTTTTCGTTTGATTTCTATAAATAAATTATTATTAGAGGCATGTTATAAATCAGAACTAATACAAAAGATAATAACATACCGTGTCTGTCTGGGATGGGGCAGCCTTAACCACCTCAACTGCTGAATCAGCTTTCTTCTCCCCATCCATTGTAGGCCCTGTGTCATCCAACACATTCATCGTACCAATATCCATAGTAGAATCAAGACAGTCCTTCATCTCCACAGTTCGATCACTCTCCTTGCTGGCATCGTCGGTTCGATCAGCCTCATCTTCCGCCTCCGCTTTGGTCGCTTCAGCAGTGGGTTCTACCGCTTTAACTTCTTCCTCTTCAACAGGTGCCATTTCCGGCATACTGTACACACCATTAATTTTATCAAACTCTTGTACCTTTTTACGGACCAGAGACATGATACCGATTCGTGTGAGAACATGCTGGCGCGACAGACCTTCTCGGGGTACTCCATCGCTAAAGGTTTCCAAATTATCAGAATCCGGTTCACAAAGATGACGCATGAATAGGTTCACATATGCACGGAACACTCTTTCTGGTTTACCTTTGAGATCACGTACGTTCCATTGTGAGTTGGAGAGATCAGCTGGTGGAAGACCATAACTAAAAAAGAAGATACATAATTAATACAAAAAACTTCTCTTTTTATCTAATTAAAGTATAAAAGCGCATCTTATCGAAACAGGGAGGAATTAATATTATTAGCTTACCGCATAATTGCATTGTGGAAGGATTTCCTTTGTCGCGCATTGAACCCGAAGACTTCCAATTGGCCGTTAACCTTAGAAAGTAAGGCAGGCATCTTGCCTTCCCGTTCACGTCTTGACCTACGACCTCCTACAGGAGCTTCTCCGCGACTTTCATCATATTCTTCATCATCTTCATCCTGAGCCGTCTGTGTGTATTAGGATAAATATATTAGATAGATTAAGTGATTAATAGATAAAATAAAAAAATAATAAATAATAGGTATCAATAATAGGTAAAATAACTTAATAACGTAATATTTTAAAATAGTTTTTAATACGATAAATAATCTTTTCATACCTTATCATAATAATAAAAATTGTTTTTTGTGGCAAAAAATTGGAATCAAAGTGTGGTAATTAGAAGTGAGGTTAAAAAATATTAATAAATAAATTGAATGAATGAATAAATGCAACAGAAACAATCTTAATAAAGTTAAAAACAAGTTTATAGGATAGATTAAAGGGAATATCTAATGTATACATTTGAGATAAAGGGAATGAAGGATAAAGCTCTTCTCCGAGTGCGATCTGGAGTGGACAATGATCCTGCGACCGCTGGGCAGTAGAGGGGTATCCGGTCATGGATAGCGTGATTTATCGAGTTTTTAGCTTTTAAGAAAAGTTTTAGGGTTAATTTTCTTCTCTGAGTTACAGGGTCTGGCAGACAATCCAACTTGCAGTTAGATCCACAAATTATATAATGCAATCGCTTTATCGGTTTTTTATTCTTATTTCGTCTTTGAGTTTGATTGAACCGATAAATAATAGGGATCCGTATAGTCCAAAACACTTTGAATTATTAGTGAGCTGTGAATTAATATAAGTTGTTTCTTGTTTCAAATATATTTTAATAATAATAGCAGGTTTTTGCTTGCTTTCTTTATGATGTAGTCGATATTTTGTCGTCGGTGTAAACGGCGAAGGGCTTGATGGTATTAACCCTCATTATCGAAAATAAATATGCGTTTTGAGGATCATGTTTCTTTTATAGAGAAGAATATATTCTGAGCATTGGATTTTATTAATTGAAAATATTAGATACTAAATCTAATTAAAGTGAATTTATTTTGTGCTATACTATTGCTTCACTGCTTTATATATTTCACCATGAATATTATATCTCTCTAATATTCTAAAATATGAATTATACACAATTATTGGTTGACTGTTCTATGATTTCTACTCTATGCTATATACTTATTGAAAAATACACATTGCTACTGTAAATATTAATGCTGGTATTATTACTTTAACTTATATACAGGAGATTTAATGTTAGTTTTCCTTTTAACGATCATTTTGCATATGAATCTATAATGTTCTCTGCATTAAAACGCGAGGCCATTTGCAGTAACAATGCATATTTTATAATTCTATTTGCCGTAAACACCAATTACATCTGAGCCTATTTGCCGTAAACGATGTATCATCTGTTATTCTATTTGCCCTAAATCCATTTATCTAACAATAATAGTAAACTATTAAATACGATCGTAAATAGTTTACATGTCATATAATAGTATGTTTTTTATAAGATATCCAAATATCTAGTTGGAAAGTGTTATAGTACGCTCTCTATCATGTTACAAAGTTTAAAAAACTGGTTTTAATGTGGTTTTCCGGCTTACCTGGAAAATTGACAATTGGCGTTTACTGCAAATAGATCTTTTAGCGGGCCATATATGTATGGTACTATTAACTTTTGATATTCTTTTTGCCGCATAGTGCACATGTTTTGTAAAAAGTTCCTTTTATAAAAAAATGTTCTTCTCTTTTTATATTTAGTTGTGTAGTCAAACACGTACCTTTGAAAACTCGCTGTCCTGGTCACTCATTGCTTCATTCCAGTCATCGTCATCCTCTTGAGCAGCGGAATAGTTCACCTGCTTTCTGATTCTTTTTCCTTTGCCCAATGTTCGGGCTAAGTTCTCTTGATCCTGCTCATAATGATGACGCAACAATTTCTCCCAGTAAGTTGGATCGGCTGGGTCAAGTTCTTGCTTGATAATCTACAAAAAAAATCATGATATTAATCAAGTGATCATAAAGCATGCGAGTGCAGTTTAAATGTTTCGAAATAAGAAACTCTACAAAAGCTGTGAAACTACTAGAGAAATTCTGTCTGTATATCAAGAGATATCACATAACAGTTTGTTTTTTATGAGCATATTAAGCATTTTAACAAGAATATCTTCAAAAAGATTGTCAGGAAAAGTTATTGCTAGTTATAACTAGAACAGCGAAACTCGTCAATTGACGGGTTTGAATAAAGATTATTATAGCAAATATTCGTTATAAAACGCATCGATTATAATCGATAATAATTATTCATACTATATTATGTAATCATAAAAAATGTTTATAATACATTTATAAAGTACTACAATTATTACTTGTATTATTAGTCAAGATTTCTCATATTTTTTACAAAAATGAAAAGTTCTGCAAATCGTTCAATCTATCACAATGTACGTGTGAACTTCATTTTTTATCATTATCATTCATGTTTATTTGTGTTAGATTATTTCAGTTTCAAATTCTCTACAACCAAACTCAATCTGCGATAAAAATCAACATTGTGTCAACATTGTATAAAAATTCAAATATATGTTTCATTACATAAAATTAGATGAAACATGCAATACACGAAAGAGTAATATGTAAGAAATCATGGAATAATACTAGAAATAATATTAGCAAATAAAACCGGTTCCGCAGTAATTCGACTTCTAGTCATAGTTATGTGTAAGACTCATGTTGAAAACTCAAGTGATTTTTTTAGGCTCAAAAGATGATGTTATATAGATCATGTTTGCGTAATCCACTTAAGCAGCTGTGTGGAACAATGTGTTTTGCTCTCTGCGCTGAACAAATCAATTTTATTATAAAATAAGAATTTGTTGTGAAAATATTGCGCAATCTACTTAGGTACATCAGAGATAGAATTGTGAGAATACACAGACTCTTTACTTATAAACACTAATAGACATATCTAAATTCTATGGATAATTCAATAGAATAATAATACACGATATATATCATAGATGGACTTAATTTATACAAAAACTATTGTTTCGTGTTAAATTATATAATATATATAAAGAATCTATAATCTATATCGCAGTCAATTTTGACAAAACAAGGAACAACAAATATTTAATATTTATTCATAAGTAACAAAGCTAAACATATAAGGTCACTCGCAATTGAATTAGATTCAACTGATCGTGCAACTAGCCATTTTTGACTGGTGCCAGAGAAATGTACCTTTTTATCCAATGATATTAATTTAATAATTATAAAGCTTTAATCTAATTGATATTGTAGTCATTTTTACAATCCAATTACATTTGAAATGTCATTGTCCATTCCACACACATCCCGGGATATAATTGACAACTGCACTATAATCGCAATTATAGAGCAATTGACAACAGCAGTATGAACAATTTTCAAATATCACTCATCCTTTAACATAGTTTTTTCTCACCACCTGTTCATCAATCAATTTTCAATCGAAATGACTTTAATACGCGATTAGACCTGGTGTGTGTTCCTCCACAGAAATATTTCAATAAATTTGTTTCTTGTTAATTACTCGTTAATTATTAAATACATAATTAATATTTGGTTTCAAATTAAAGATTAAAAAATATATTTTTAATATTTGACTTTTTTTTAGTATGTAGTTATGTATGTACTTAATTTATTTAGAATAAATGGTTAATATTGCTAAAAATAAAAACAAATCGTTAAAAACACTCGTTATATTCGTTATAAAACTTTTTCTAGATATTTAATAAATTACTTTTTATTAGATAGTAACAGGGGCGATGAGCTTTAAAAATCTAAATATTGGATAAAAGTTATTGTTAAAAGTTAAAATATTGGCTAAATTACAATTATTCCGATTCTGTAATACGACTAGATCAATGAAATCTAATTTCGTTTAGATTAATTGCGCGATTGGTCAAACATAACGCCAAGAATATATCAATAATTAAAATATTTTACCTCTCGGTCAGCATCATCGTCATCCTCGGACTCCTCCTCCTCGTCATTATTGAGTTCCTTCACAGCGTAATGTGCAACCTTAAAGGAACTCAGATAATCGTTCATTTCAACAGCCTTCTCCTCCATTCCCATTTGAGATCGGTCAAGAAGTTTGGCAACAGCTGAGTCGTCGTAAACAATACAGTTCTCGTCACCATTTTCTGCAAAATGCAACAAAACACACACCATGAAACATGGGAATAGTGTATAGATTAAAATATATTTAAAAATATGTATTTAAATATTAACATACATCATGATATTTATTTAAGGCAAAAAATAAAATAAAGTCAACATTTTATAATTAATTAAGTTAACCATTGAGTGTTACATATTATTATAAATTTAAATAATAATAATTAAAAGAACCACACCTCGTTCAAACTTCTCTTCTCCTTTAAAGAGATCTTCTGTACCAAATCGGAGAATGTCATCTAATTCTTTCTTCGACATTTGACCACAACCTTTTCCACCTAGTCCAGGTCGGACAACTAAATGAGTCAGCATCATTTTCTTTTTTGCCACTTGTGTCACACGTTCCTCCACAGTAGTACGAGTCACAAATCGATAAATCATCACCTATGTATTATAAACAAAATAATTAAGATATTAAGCTTAACTGATTTATAGAATATTTTATGGTGCAGGTTTACATTAGTCTTATATTAAGTAATATATAAAGTAGCTAAAAATATATTCAATTAAAACGAATATATATAAGCTATTTATATCACACAAAACGAATGTATTCAGAATATGTTTAAGTATTTTTTTTAATATAGAGATATGCTAAAATTTACCTAAGTAAAATCCTTCATTCTAAAAAAGGTATCTTAATGAGTACAATTAACTTGTTTAAAAAATACATTATTTAGAGGTAATAAAAAATTTGAATGAATAAATGAGAATTTACACATTGTTGTAATATATTTTACAAATTTATTCCCTCTCAGTTAATTATTAATAGTATGATACGTCATGTAGTATTGTAGTATGTGTTTAATTATCAAGCTATTTGTTTTTAGTAACATTTACATTTAGAAGCTAAAAACTGTTTTCCTTCAAGTACATTGATAAACAAAATGATGATTCTATAAATAAGCAGAAAAACAATTAATAAACAAAAATATATTATTTAAATGTACGTGTAGGCTTATTGGTTTACTAATTTTAAGAATAACTTAGTTATAAATACAGTAGTAAACCACTAAAATAAGCAAATGTAAAATGCTATTCATGTTGCATAAAATAGAGCAAAACTAAAAAAATATAAGTACAAATAAACGTGAGGTTCTACATTAATTATAAGAATTATAAATTATGAGAATCTACTAAATGTCATGTTATATAATATTCAATTAGTTTATTTACTGGGTTTTTTATATTTACTGTATTTATCTAAAGTTTAATCCTATGTCTATAGTATAGTAACACGTATATACTTAAGAGATTTAGTACACATACAATGATTAATTAATTAATTAATTAATGCAATATCCTTTAGAATCAATAAACTCAACTGTTTTATAATTACGTAAGCAAATAAAAAAATAAATAAACACAAATATATTATAAAACTGATCATGTAGCTTCAACAGCTGTAGTGAAGCATTCAAAGAGCATATTATACATAATAATATAAACAATTAAATTACAGCATGTTCGTGTAACCTTGCCATCAGAAAGTTAAGACTTTTTAATATTCAAAATAAGTTAAAAAGTAAAGGAACAACATGAAAATATTTATTCCACCTGAATTTTCGCTTTTATAAACAAATCTTAATCTACAGAGGCAACACACACATAATGAAACAAAAATTAACAGATTGCAGTTATTATACCTACTGTGAAGCTTTTACGTTTTAACTTATATTCATGCCAACACGAAATATTCACCGGATAATATTCAAACTGTTTTGGAAGACAAAGTATATCAATTTAACAAAACAAAATTGTTATAAACAGTTAGATTGCAATTTTGCTTATATTAATCAGCATGAAAAACATGTTGAAAGATTGAATCAAACAATATTATTTTGGTTATCACTGTAACAGTAATCAGCATATTTTTTACAATTCATCAAATGAATTTATTTTATTATGAAATAAAGAAGTGTCAAAATATGTTTGTTTTTTCACCTTATTAGCTTGTCCAATTCTGTGAGCTCTAGAGAAAGCCTGTATGTCATTGTGAGGATTCCAGTCGGAATCGTAGATAACCACAGTATCGGCAGTCGCGAGATTGATACCTAAACCGCCGGCGCGAGTTGATAGTAGAAAGACAAAAGACGGCGACTCCGGTGCATTGAAGCGATCAATGGCATCCTGTCGCATTTGACCAGTAACAGCACCATCAATGCGCTCAAATTTATACCCAAGTGCTTCCAAAAAATCTTCTAATATGTCCAACATCTTCGTCATCTAAAATTAAACAACATTTAGACAAGTCTTAAACATTAAGTTATTCTATTTTTTATGAGCATTACACTAATATGCAAAATATCTGATTGTGCTAATAATAAATATTTATATAATTACAAAAAATGTACTCACTTGCGAGAAAATAAGAACTCGATGGTTATCACCCTTGAGCTGTTTCAGCATTTTTGATAAAAGTTCTAATTTGCCACAAGCCTTAACAAGAGTAACACCTTCATAAGCACCATTAGCGAGTTTTGGAGCCTCTTCCGAAGCTGACGGAAACAGATATGGATGGTTGCAACACTTTTTGAGATCCATCATTATGTTAATTAAAGACACTTGATTGCCGCCACCACGCGTGCTCAAAGCTTCAAAGTTTTTGGTCAAGATATACTTGTAATAACGCCTAAAGGAAAAATATTTCAAGTTGTAGTAAAATAAAATATTAAGTAAAAGTTATCGAAACAGTAAATAATATCATCCCCGCACTTTAAATTTGCTAAATAATTTAAAACAACTATTTATAGAAATGGGAAAATCTTCATGTTAAATTTAGAAATACACAAAAATGTTAATCAGGATAAGCATAACAATATGACTGCATAACAATATATTATTTAAAATCAGAACAATAATATATGCAACGTGTTAACTGCACATATTAGGCGTAATAGAATTATTTTGAATTAGGAGCCTATCCTAATATTTAAGATGTAATATAAATATTAAACAGCGACCATTTAAAAACTTATTTATATTTTGAAATGATTTAAATGTTATTGTGTAGCGCCGCCAAAAATGAATTAGCTTACCAATTTTCATGTTTATAACTATTATAAAACCAGAGATATTTTATTTAGGTTCAAAAAATTAAATTTTTTCGTAATTTTTCAGAGACCAAATAACCCCCCCCCCGAAACTTTAATCGATTTTTAATGAAATTTTGAACATATTAACATATTATATTGTAAATGTCACATAGAGAAAAATTTATATTTTACCTAGCAATCGTTGTTAGTAGCCTAGATTTTACATAGCAACCACTGTTTAAACCCAATAACGCCCCCTAAACTGTAACCAATTCTTATGAAATTTTAAATATATATTGGAAATGTACCGAAGATGAGAAAAATGATATTTTTACCTACCAATCGTTGCTAGGGCGCTAGATTTTGCATAGAAACCAGTTTCCTATTTAAAAATTAAATTGTGTGACTGGACATTTCTTTACAACTATATATTATAATCAAATGCTACATTAAATCGTCTATTAATTATGTATTCAGCAAAAAATTATAATATTAATATAAGCCAAAAATGGCTCAAACCATAAAAGAAATATCCGTTAAGTGTGTTAGCTCTTTAGATAATAATATTGGACTTGAGCAAACTACGTTTTTTATTATTACGAAAATTATTAATTATATTCCTACGATTAACCCTATCCATACCGGGCTATTTAACGCAGCCAGGTATCGGGGGGGAGATATTGAAATTCACTTCTAGAAGTGTACTATAGTGATGAAAATTGGCACCCAGTTAAATCAAAATGATCTACAGATGACTTTGCTTATAAATTTTTTTGTTTTTATAAAAAGTTACAGCTAATCAAATTTTTAAAGTGCATAAAAAGTGAATTTTTTTTCAATTTCTCAATTTTAATCGAGATAATTAATTATTATATAGGTAATAAAGTACTGAGTATCTGAATATTACACTGCGTGTTGGTGGTTCATTGTGTATTATCAATAAAGTAGATTTCACTAATACCTACCTCGATTTTATATATTTTGTTGTTTTCACTTAGAATTAGATGAACTAAAATATATGAGAGTCACCTACTTTAGAGGCCTATAGCAGACCTCCTATGGGGGTAACAATGATGAAAATATTATAATTAAAAGTTGTTAAACATAAAGTTAGGAAAAGTCATGAAAGCTGGAGATCACGCGATTTTTCAAATAACAATGGCAGCACAAATAAAACAAAGGGGGCCGATTCCGCTCTCCCCCCGGTATGTAGGGGGTTAATAAAAACCTACGTTGTACGTGCTGGCTTCGTTTTTCTGTTCATAAATCGTTCAAGGTAACTTCAGTACCTTTTGAGTTTAGGTATTGTGAACTTTATATTAATTTTTGGTTTATTTATCATATATTTATTTATACCAAGTAACTTAAATACGGAATCTCAAGATGAGGCGACATTTTTATATCCTACTCGACTAATCTGGATTTTTATCTAAGAAACAAAAATCAAAATGTATCAACCATAAAAGTGAGCAGTAGTCGTAAGACCCGTGTTTCTTGAAGAATTATACTGTAAATGAGAATTATGTTGTTCAATTAAGTCTACGATCGTGTCTCTCTCAAGTTTAAACAGTTGTTTAATTTCATACTTGTCATAAAACTCTAGCGAATTTAATAATCGCATTTTAACCACTGCTCATGACTTAGCAACTGTTGTTGATAAAATAATACTTCATTCATTTTAATAATTAATAGAGAATTATCAGTTCGTTACTAGAGCAATATAACCAATTACAAAAGGAATTCTGACCCTGAATAAGTTAGTGCATTTGGTTCTTTCTGTAGATTACTTTGGATTTCCATTCATGCCAATTGCATATGGTCAGTGTTATGTATATTGTAATCATAAAGGTAGAAATTCAACCTTTTCGCCACGTGGAAAAAACAGCTAAGACATAGAACATTTTGGTACATTGAAAGTTTTGTAAATACGTCTAGGTACATTAAAAGTCTTGTAAATACTAGAAAATCTGGTAATTTCCAGACTGCAATTTGCTTGTACATAGCACCTTATATTACGAAAATATTATTTTTAAGTCATATAAAACTGAACTATAAAATAATGTACAAATACCTACTTGACAATGGAAAAAGTATAATATTAAAAAAAATCACAAATTTGTATCATAATGAATAATTAACAGCTATGCATATATACATATGTTGAACATAAATAAGGCTTTTTCTGATGATTCTCACCCATTTACCAATAATAATCCATATTAATATGATCATTCTAATTAAAATTTATAATAAATATAGATTCGAGTTAAGCCACGGCTTTTATCCTTGTAGGTTTTAATCACTGAGATACTTTACATATAATCAGGTTTAAGTGTAAAAACAGATAAATGACCCGCAATTGCGATGTTAAATCTTCATTTTTACACCTGATATATACATAAAGAGATGTTGAGTTAATACTAACACTTACGTATACACCGGGTGTAAACTTTACCCAAACTTTGAGCTTTTACTGAAAAGTGTAAGATAATCATTTTCGAAAATAACGACTAAATATATTTAAAATTTACTCAAAATATTGTTTTATGCAGAAATTTTAATCTATACTAATAATGCAATATAATATGACTGGTAATATAGATAACTTAGACTTATTAAAATATAATCCCATTAGTGTTACCCTTTTTAGACTTTTAAAGCGGTGTTGGGTGTTCAGTGTACCGCAGTTTAGATTAGATGTTTTACAATTCAAAATATTTTTCAAGAAGTTCAAACATGAATTGTTTTCCATGAATTACATATTATGCTTAATATTCAACACGGTGATAGAATAATTATATAATAATAAAAGTCTAATAAAAATTTAGATATTAAAAATAACGCAGCAAAACTAACCAATGCTGTGTTAACTCAAGTGATCGGGCAAACGGAGTAAACATTTACATTTATATTTACACCAACACCTGATATAAAGCAATCTACTGTATTACTTGAGCTGGTTACAAACAATTTTTAATAAAATAGTATTTCATTTCTTACAATAAGTATGATAAATGATTATCGTCTTTCATTTTACATTTTTTACACAAAACTGTTTTAAACGAATAGAATTTTAGTATAATGACATGATTTCATTAAATTAGTCAATATATATAATAATAAATAATCTTACTTATAAATTATTTAAATAACCGCACATTAAAAAATTGCTTTGTTAACGTCACTTACTATAATATTCTGCGAACAGTATTTCCGGTACAGAAAAAATAGATCTAACAAGGAAAATAAAGTATATCCTTCGTTGTTCAGAACGTACTTATCTATTTATTTTTAAAGTAATTATCATCATATGTTCATTTAATATAAAGTTTATTTATAAAGGAATGGTGGAATGCTTTTCTTTTGCAGAAAGGATACATGTGGTCTATTTTAATTATATTTTAGTTAATTATAATTATAAGGCATTATATATGTGTGCTTTATTGTGTACATGTATATATACCTAATCAACAAAAAACACTTTATTAAACTGTATATTTGCATAATCTGCATACATATAAAATATATATACTAGACAAAATATATATAATATATGTATATTATGACATGACATTTTTAATATATTAGGGTTTCAGTATATAAAATACATTATGATATATATGTTCAACTATATAAAAATATTCACAATGTTGATTTTTTAAATTTTATTTGTTCAAATAGATATTTTTATTTAAAATTTATTGTCAGTTTCAGAATAAAGATAAAACCATAAAGTAGTGATTATACAAAGAGTATTCACTCTTATCGATTTTATATACATCGTGCTGTAAATCGTGGTATATAAAGAAATCGTTTTATTTTTATAAATTTGATGTAAATGAGAAGGTAAATATTAGTATTGAACTGCATGCAGAATTTAAAAGAGTGAACACTCTTTGTATAATTACTCTATGGATAAAATATATCAAGAAATTATACATGAGCAATGCTTGTTTAAATACACATAGTTAACTTAAATGTACTCATGTTTCATTTATTGAGTAGTCAACGACAAGCAGAGAAAGTTCAACATCTTGTACTTATATGTAGTTTAATTAACTTACATAAAACTAGACAAATATGACATTAACGTTTGGCTTGCAGTGTGGTTCAACTGTCGGAAGTTATTTATGTTATAGAAGTTGATTTAGGTTAAAAAATAAGCAAAGAGTTAATAGTATTGATGAACCTACTTCACAAAAAACTTATTTAGAATTGCATATTTGACTATAAAACAAGTGAATCCGATTCCGGTAGCATAATTAAAAAGAACTATATAAAGAGCTTATTGTTACTAAAATTATCTAAAATTGTGAATAATTTAATCCATTTAATAATGAGTTTATTTAGCGGGTTATAGGGTTTTAATTGTAAGGATTTATTTAAAGGCTTTAATCATTTACTATTTTATTATATTTGTGAAAAATATGATAGCTGCATTTGGCAAATTCTGTTTATTTGCGATTGCTACCTTTATTTCAACGTCATCTATTTCTGACGTTGAAATAAAGGTAGCAATCGTAAATAAACAGAATTCGATATATGATTTATAACCATTAAGGTTGTCATCCTTGATACGGTCAACACTAATTAGTGTTTCCTCAATTTGGTTTACTATGTATATGCAAGATTACATGGATGATGTTGTCTCGGCAATACCAAATGCTATTTCCACAGTTGTGGTGTGCTCAATGCAGATGGGGCTTACCAGGTGAAAGTGAACCCCATTTGTGATCCCATGTACAGCCTCTGTCGCATATGTAGATCAAATGTCCATTAAACATTGGCGGTATTCCTCCACAGTGTAGGTTAGTATTTGACGCCAATAGACAATCACTGAAATTTTATAAACTGCCTGAAATATATAAGATGTATTCTTGTTTTGTCTATAGATTTAGCATGGTTAGTATTTCTATGCAATTCAAATTAGCATTTGAAATCTTAATAAAATATAGGTTATTTAGAACAAAATCTGGACCGTTTAAAATGTAATTTTCTGTCTGATTATTTCTTCGTTACATATAAAGTAAAATAGTTGTAGGAAAAGAAACAAACTGTTTTTTCTATTATCTTATTTCTTTCTTTATTTCTATTGTGTCGAAGTACACAAGGGAATCAGTTATAATTCGCTTCCTGTTATTTTGGTTATCCTTATAAATAAGATGGAACGATTTTCTATACTTGTATGATTATATACATACAGCGAAAGCTTTGCAGCATCGATATTAAAATATATATATTTAAATAGTTAGTATGTTTGAGATTATTTATATTTTTTTAATGTAATTCCTATAGGGAAATTCCATGATATCATAATATTGAAGTAATTAAACTTATCTATTTAAACTGGAATAATAAACAAAATGCGACATTTCGTATTTACTGTTACCATTGTCATACAGGGTATAAATATTGAGAATAAAAAGACAGAAAGAATATAATAAAATATTTCTATCATTAAAGTTTACAATTAGCATTATAAAATTATTTTTTTTATAAAATGAAGTTTACATATTACCAGATTAGTATACTTTGAAAGTTGAAAAATCAAATTAAATTGTGATACTTTAAATTGTTTATTTATTCAAAGTGGTGTCCATATAGTAAAACGTTTTAAATAAAATTATAATAATCATTTAATAGCGTTAAACATTTCTAAATATATTTTAATGGAAATGATTGAACATGTTGCTTGAAAAATTGTTGCACTATATTATCCAAATTACCTGCAGTTTAACCACATTGAATACACATATTACTAGTATTATTTTAGATTCTATATCAGAATTTAAAACGACACAGAGTCACAAAGATAAAAATGATCTCGAAGACAAACTATCAAAATAATTTTGAGACTATTTATTTCAGTTATTAATGAAATTGAGATTGACGAATGTAAAGAGTTGTATATTATACTGATGGCTATTAAAAACTATTTTATCTACATACATATATATATAAATCGTACGTTTAATATATATGTAAATATAAATAATATGTATAATCTAAAAATTAAGAATACACCAAACAAACAAGAAAATTGATGTTTGGTGGTGGTGTTAAAAGAATGTATTATTTTTACATTTTTCTATTAGTCTGTTTATTACAAATTTTTAGTATGGTAATTGAAGTTTTTCTGTAAAAATATATCATTGATATTTAATTTAGACTGTAGAAATGTACAAAAAAAAAGAACGTACTAAATTTATATTGTGAAATTTAAAAACATTAAATAGGTTATATATAACCGTCCACACAGATTACATATATATACAATATGCCAAACATTTTAAATCAATGTGATAAATGACTGGATTATGAAATTTAAACATTATTGACATGTGGAAAGCTTTGTCGAGACAAAAATCTTTATTGAAAACATATTCCGGATAGCCAATTTTAGATAGAGAATCGCGAATATAACTAAATTCAACGTGGATAAAATTAAACCAATAAATTCTAATATCAATCAGCAAAAAATATTGCGAAACGGAAATTCTAATATTTATATATAGTAAGACAAAAACATTAGAAATAAAAAAATGAGACAAATTTAAGTATTTAAAAAGGTTAGAATTGTTAGTTTCATCTTCAAAAGTAAATTTAAGAGTATAGGGTAGTATAGAAAAATAGGGAATCGTCAAGATTAAAATAATCGTTGCCATTAAAAAGCCTGATCCTCAACATTACTGAGGGAAGCTAAAAAGAGTTTCGTTTTGTTACGAGAATATGAAGCAGTTCTGATTCAGCATGTTCTAGAAATAAATGTTCTAAAACAAAAGATAAAGGATGTTCATTAACAAATACTGATGAAGATAAAGGATTGTAATAAAAAATACTTATAAAATGTCTATAAACCAAAAAAAATTTTTTGGATTCAGGATTAATTAAATCTAAAAATGATAAAATTTGCGAAAAAAGGATTTCTCAGTGTAGAATATGTGTGTTTTAAAAAATCTCAAATAGGTTCTAAAGAAAGATTAGTAAAAAGTTCTTGAATATCAAGATAAATTTGTATTTATACATTTCAAAATGATTAATTCTGGAGATAAGATTTAAGGTAAGGTTTAAATGAATCACATAAATGTTTTATTAAAAGATCTTTTATAAAATATTCGTGTTAAATTTAAACACTAAACACGTAATTCCCAAAGGTGCTATTTAATTTTGCTACGTTATGAAACAATTAATAAACTCCATTACTGTTTATTCAAAATTTTTCCAGAATTCTTCATTCGTTCTTTTATTCGTTTTCTTGAATAATCTGTGCTCATAGTTAATTGTATAACTTTCTATTTAAAGCTCCTGGAACAAAATGTATTTAAATAATAAAATAAAACTGATGACGAACAAATAAAATTATATTTTTAGTCGTTCTTGCAAAAATGTTCAATATATATATTATAAAATGAATATATCTTAAACTTATAATATTGTTGTTAATTATGAATATATTTAATGAAATAAACGTTAAGTTTTACAATTTGATAAATAATACTCAATACAGTGTAAAACCTATACTTACTTTAAAGAAATAATAATAGGTAGTTTGTGTATTGAAGTATAATAATTATATTTTTCATATATAATGCATATTCATATGTGTGATCCGTT
Organism: Invenusta paracnida; assembly: GCA_036023295.1. Lineage (NCBI taxonomy): Eukaryota > Metazoa > Platyhelminthes > Proseriata > Coelogynoporidae > Invenusta > Invenusta paracnida. The sequence continues at coordinate 4,480 of JAYRBW010066163.1, read as the reverse complement.
ATCTTTTTTATACCACATCCTATAATTAGTGTTATGCTATTATTCATCCCGTAACTAATGTAATATTGTATAAAACTGAAAAGGATATTATCATACTTAGCGAAACTGACTACCTTGCTTTGTAATGCAAAGAACAGGTCACAATTATAGCGTTTTTTATGAATCGATTGTTGTTGATGTGTGAGGAGCGCGATATAAGGGAAGAGTTAGCACAAGTTGTGCGGGGAATAATAATATGTGCGCATAAAGGATATGTTTATTATAGTAAGTTACTTACAATAGTAACCTATACACTTTTTTTAGCTCTTTTGTTCGGTTTTAAGCTAATCACGAATTTTACAGAATTGTCCGTTTATACAATTTCTGTCCAGAATCATCATCTAATGGGGTCACATTATATAACATCATCTCATCTTAAGCCGATATATATTTTATAATTTTTAATGATGTACATCATTACACGAAAACATATTATACACGTGTGTGAAGTTTGGAGATTCTAAATCAAATATTAAACTTTTTAGGTGCTTAGTAATTCATTAACTCTCTTAAGTGTCCGTTTATTTACACTATCAGTTACCCTACATCAATATAGAAAGTTTGGAAAATCTGTGCAAAAGCGCTCACTGTTCTAAAATAAACTTTATGTACATATAAATATGCCGAAAATAATTTTTCATTACGAATTGTTCTATTCATATACACTTAGGTATTATATATATTTTAAGAATTTTATTTATATATTTTTGCTATTGCTAACGTTAAAAATAAAAATGTATTAATTGTATGTTAATTTTTAAAAATCACCTTCGTCAATAGACCACGATAGTTTACTATTTAGTATATATATGTATAATTACTATTACTTTTAAATAAATTCAGTATTTTCATGTATTATAGTTATAGGTACAAATATATAGTATACATATATACAATTATTAAATTGACTTTTATGTGTACATGTCAGTAATACATATTCGTATAACTCCTTTTCTATATCATATTTCGTAATTTATTTGTATCGTATAGGGTCTGAAACTAGTATTTATTTAAAGTTTACATTTAGTAACATATCGATTTTCGTTATGCAAATGTAGCCATGATTGACGATGATCATTAATGTTAAATACAAAACTGCATAACAAAAATCAAAATACTATTAAATGTCAATTTTGAATAAATACTAGTTTAAATATAAGTTCATTAAAACAGAAGTCTAGCATTTGTTACATATACCTACCTAAGCATGCACTCGTTAAACAGTAAACACACCTCTGTAGAAAAAGTTATAGTTTAATTGACTATTAATAGCAGTCAGCTCTCATGATTGCAATGAATTTAAAGACGGAACAGTTTAATCCCTGACATTAATTAACTATCTTAGCATTATTCCTCCAAATATTACAACTCCAAGAAAGATGTAGATATTAGCCTCGCTTGCACATCAAACAACTTAAAAACAAGGATCACACACCTTAATATCAACTAAATCCACAACAATTGTTTAGTTTAGGAGGTTATTGCCTAATTTCATTTATATATCTACTTGCACCTACATGCTTTAATTATTGAACCACCTGATAAACTATTATTGTTATTATTAATTTAACAGAGGCTGATTCAGGCAGTTGCAGTGCTATAGTCATATTTTGAAAATACCTTATTTTTCATTTCAGATAAAACTGTCTAAATCAAGAATTTTCAAGGACGTTGCTACGAAATTTTAAGGGCGGTGTTGAAGCAATTTCAAGAGCACATTTCAAATTAACAGTCACACAATTTGAGTAACTATTAAATGTATTCAATAAAAGGAGATTAAGGAGATTAATATCTCAGATGACTTTTAAATTATGCCTAACTTTAAAATGTCCCAAGATTTGTTAAGTCATCCCATCAAGAGGGCTTAGTGGGCTTGCTAAATTCATGACATAATCTACTCATGTAGTTTTATATAATATTATATTAGTAAGATACGCATATTATTTATTATTTAGAAATATTTTTAAATTTCATTATAAACCCTTTTTTTGTATTTTTGGTGGCCTTTGTCAATTATAGTTTCATTTTTACTCGATAATCTATTTGTGTATCTTTTGTATCTAGTTTTAATCACATGATGAATTTAAAACTTTTCTCTTTCTAAATATACGCTTTTCATGTTATTTTAATATATTATAGATAACCAAATTATCAAAAGGTATTCAGAGTCCTTTGATATTTTAAACAATGTTTTAATGTTGTTTTACCTTTAGTCGAGTTAGTACAGTAATTTGGGCTCAGAAACTTGTCATCAATTGTACAAGGATAATAACGAAAAATGTGCCTAATTTTCCAACTTAATACTATTTTAATTCTGTTCAACTTAATCAAATCAATAATAACTCATATATATTTCTAAACAAATTATTTTTTTGTTTAAATTGTGGAACCACTCTTTCCTCAAAATTACTTCTATTTAAATCAAATCTACTGGTGTTTTGTGCAGTGATTACAAAATAATAAAATATACATTTAATTTAAGATATATGAATATTTATGATAATTGCTTTATCGTGGATATAATCCGTAAGATTCATGTTTTTCATCAAATCAATAAAAGTTATATTATATAAGATTATAGAAGCTTCTGCAAAATGTATTATCATAATGTAGTATATTGTAATAAAAATACATAATAATATTAAAATGATTAACATTTAGCGTTTTCAAACAATATGAATGATGCATATGCCAATAATATATATATACATTGTATATATATTTCCATTATAAAATTCGGCCTAATATTTAGGTGGCTGAGGCACGTACTTGGGCTCGTACTTGGGCTGGTACTTGGGTTCGTATTTGGGCTCGTACTTAGCTTCGTACTTGGGCTGGTATTTAGGCTCGTACTTGGGTTCGTATTTGGGCTCGTATTTGGGCTCGTACTTGGGCTGGTATTTAGGCTGGTACTTGGGCTCGTACTTGGGCTCGTACTTGGGTTCGTACTTGGGCTCGTACTTGGGCTCGTACTTGGGCTCGTATTTGGGCTCGTACTTGGGTTCGTACTTGGGTTCGTATTTGGGCTCATACTTGGGTTCGTACTTGGGCTGGTATTTAGGCTCATACTTGGGTTCGTACTTGGGCTCGTACTTGGGCTCGTACTTGGGCTCGTACTTAGGTACAGCTGTGGCCAAAGCCACAAGAGCAAGGAGCGTGATGATAGACAAGTTGGCCATATTAATTCTGTTGTGTAAAATAAAGGAGTACATTTATTGTGATTTTACTGGTTTATATACTCGACACGAAGTGAACTATTACGTTTACACTAGGCAATGTATTTGTCATTTAATTTGTTAATGTAAACTTCTTGTAAATGCGTCTTTGGCAATATGTTGTGAAATGAATTCACTACAGTGCAACTTAATACAGACTGGTTCTTCCAACAGCTCTCGATTTAATAAAGTTGTTTCCTTTCGTAAGTTGAATCGGTACAAACCGGTTATTAAGTCTATTTCACGTTCTACTTTCTTTGCTGAAAATATTAGTCAGATACAGATAAATATTAAACGAATGAACTACAGAATACACCTTAAAGTTTTCTATATTTGCATAGTCTAACGAATTAATAAATAAATACTATAATATACAAAGGATAATTAATGTTACCTATATATAAAATATTTTACAACAAGTATACAGAATTATATTTATATATTCTACAAAATATATGATTGAAATAATTTGCATGTATCCATTCAGCAAGAAAAAATCTTTCATAGTTTTTTACTGCGCAAAAATGATCTGTATGTTAGAGATCAATATGTAAAAATATGTTGTTATATCTTTAATAATAATAATAATGTAGCTTTCCGCAGAGACCATACCGTTGAAGAAAAAAACAAACCAATGAGATGCTTAACCGACATGAGTGCCCACACCAACACTTTCGAGGGGTGCTGTTTCACTTGTTCCAAGTAATGAGTAGGTTTTGTTTAGACCAAAACCAAAGCCGCATACTATCACGACCATCGGCATATACTGCACACTCATCCGTGAAAAAGAGTTTATCTCTTCTATAATGTTATTATAGTATTTTGTCAATATTTGATTCTCGTGATCTGCCTCACTGAGGAATTGTACATTTGTTGGCTTCCAACATCTGTATCCCAGATCCTTTGTCATTTCCCTGTGTAATGTCGTTTGTGGTAAATCTAGTTCATTAGATATCCTTCTTACTGACATACGTAGATTATCTTTCAGCGATTGAGTAACATTCTCATGCTCGTCACCTCGCTCATTTACAGCAACTCACGTAATTCCCAAAGGTGCTATTTTATTTTGCTGCGTTATGAAACAATTAATAAACTCCATTACTGTTTATTCAAAATTTGCCCAGAATTCTTCATTCGTTCTTTTATTCTTTTTCTTGAATAATCTGTGCTCATAGTTAATTGTATAACTTTCTATTTAAAGCTCCTGGAACAAAATGTATTTAAAT
>JAYRBW010066152.1:0-28576 GCA_036023295.1 Invenusta paracnida | reverse complement strand
ACATATATATATAAATTTATTATTTTGTAGCTTTTGAATGAGCAATAGATGTATTTTGTAAGCATTTAATTTGGATAGCCATTAAAATTCTGTGTAATAATTTTCTTCCATTCAATTATTACAATTATGTTAATATTTGTCATATTTGATTGTCTTTTTTTGCAGATTAAACTAAATAAATCAGAAATTGTGACAATGGTTTCTAATACAGCATTTTTTGTGATTATAATAATATAAAAAATATGACATAAAAGCATAATCATAAGTGCCAATATAGATTTCACTAACTAACATTATAAAAGTAATGTAACTATTACATATATTGTATTTTGGCACATCATTATGAAAATATTATGCATTATTCAGACATTTTGACAATAGTTTCTGATACAGATTTTAATGGTAATTACAATGGTACCAATATTATGGCATATAGTTATAATTCTAAGTGCCAATATGGATTTAACTATAAATATGTTTTTCTAAAAATAGCATAATTATAACATGTTTCATTTTGGCATATAATATAATAACTTTATATATATATAACCTATAATACAGGGTGGGACAAAGTTACCATACTATTGAATACATCAGAGAATTGTAAATTAATTTCAAAAGGTATGCAGTATTGTAGATTGCTGTCAAAGATGTGTCAATGCAGATGGACAACAATTTGAGTATTTAAAATGACATGCATATGTGCTACATTACTTTTGCAATTACAAATATTCCTTTAAATAACATTTAGTTTTTAATTTTCTGATGTATTCAATAGTATGGTAACTTTTGCCCCACCCTGTATATTATTTTTATAAGTATAACATATCATTAAAATTGCCATAATGTTCTCTATACAATTATAATATTTGTTTTTGTTTTTGTTTTAATGTTTTAACCGTCATTCAATTTTTTTTAGTTTCACTTTTTCAAATTTTCTTACTGAGCTACATAATTTTTGTCACAAAAATGAAAAAAAAATTGTTGCATTTTTTTAAATTTAAATGGTAAGTTTTTACTAAAATATTTATGAACATAATGGATATGTGTGGAATTAGCAGATTTCTAGCTATCTTGTAGTATAATTATATCACTAGCATTTCAAATAGTTTTATAACTGTCATTATATTAAAAAGTTGAAAAATGACTATTTTGAGCTTTTGTTGTGAAATATAAAATATTCAAACTGAACTCTCTATCTAAAGTATAGCAGATACAGTGTTGAAAGTAACATTTTTAGATTCCCCTTGTAGTTTTACAGACATTACAAAAAAAGAGAAAAAATCTGTTATATTTATCATACAAAATAATTTTTTCCTAAATTTATATATAAAAGATTTTTTTTTAAATTTTGACTTTTTAAAAAAAAGCTTGATAAAACAAAATATATCATATTTTATTAAATATTACATGCTATTTTTCAAAATTAAAATGACGAAAATTGGCTGAGTTATTGCAAATTAAAAATAAAATAAGATTAGATTAGAATTTCCCTCTTTTGTCACAGAGCACTCTAATAAAATCCCATTTGAAAATGCTCAAAATGACCTTTTTATCCCTTTAAATGGCTATAACTTTTGATCTGGTGAACCAATTTCAAAACTAATATGTACCATCTTGGGATTTTCGAGGTCTGAAGATTATTTTTATATATAAATTTTATTTAAATGAGCAAATTAAAAAAATGTTTGTACAAATTTTTAAAGCACTAATATATATATATAAGAATATTTAAAATTCCAATTGATATACTCTAGTTCTCAAAAAGAATAAAAATATTTCATTTCATGTATTTTTATAATTTTATTTTTTATCAATAATGCACTAATTGTTGAGCACTTAATAAATTAGGCATTGTTGATAAACTAACAAGAAGTTGATTGGCTCTTGGTGTGGTCTGTTTGGGCCTTCCAGTCAACTTTGAACTTTCCTCTGTTCTGATCTCTTAACCACCTGTATATTGTGTTTCTCAGGACATTCAACTCCTGTGAAATTTCTAACACTGACTGTTTATTTCTTGACAAACCGAGTACCAAACCCTTTTAAGTACTTTTTCTTCCTTTTGATTCATTCTGACAATTATGAAAAGATATACCTACTGAATGATAATGAACAATTCGATTTTGTTCATTGATCCAATTATTTGTTTATAAAAATTTAACACAAATTTTAAATAAAATTGCAATAAATAAAAATTACATACAGTATTTTAATGCTGTTAAAAAATTGAAACGTGATTTTGTTATAGACAATTTTACCTCTAGTATAATATACATCCTTCAATATATAGACAATGTACATATACATGGAATGTGATTTTTAATTTAATATCTTTATACATTTGAATAGCTTTGAACTTACCATCAGCAAATAGTCTGATTATATTGCAAGTTTAAATTATTATAATTAGTGATTTCTATCATGAGGCAAAACATCATAGCTTGGAAATTATTTATTTCTATTCTGAAAGCTAAATATAGTGGATAGTAATAATTCATTACAATGAAAAATATATTTATTTAAAGTAAATTTTATAAGTATTAAGACCACTTTTTAAACTAATTTACTTTTGAGTTTCAATTTTGATATAAAAACATGTTATTTTAATTTTTTGATAATTTTCTCAACACATTGGCAAGTTCTATCAGCAAACATGTTTTTTTAAGTAGTTGCACCTCTTTTTTTGGAAAGATTATTTGTGTGTTATTTACCATGCATATGTTTTTTTATAAACTCATCTATTTTAATTTTTTTTAAAGTCAATTTACTAATATTTTTTATGCATATACATATGCATCACTTTTTTGCTTTTGAATGATGAGAAACAAAAAATCAAGTTTACATGCCCTAATAGCAATATTAGGACAAGTTCGATGACTCCAAATACATCCTGGCTGTTTATAAAAAAATATTTATTCACAGACACCCAGTCAAGCTGATTAGTACAAACACCATATTCATAAATATATGTTTTTAAGGACATCCACTGATCAAATATAAATTATACAAAAAAATTATAAATGAAAAATTAAAGTTGAAAGATTGAACATACTTTACCAAAGAAAAGAGTGAGTTGAAAGCAATACAAAAGCCAAAAAATACAAGAATTGCTTGCCAAAGTACTCAAAAACAAAAGGTTAATGAGAAAAATCTCCACAATGGAAAGATACAAAAACTCAATTAAATAAAGATTATTCACCATCTCTACTACATTAATCTCTGATAGATTTAAGTTTTTAAATATTTATATTAAATTTTGCATTTATATTTGTAGATGTGTACATTTTAAATCAAAATTGTTTATCCATTCATATAATTTATATATTTGTTTATTTCTATTTGTATTACCTGCATTTATATATAATATGCAGGTAAATAAATAGAAAACAACATTTGTAGTCATTTCAAATATTAATATAGTTGATTCATCTTTATATCTACCCTAATTATTACTAAAGCTGCCATATAAACACATTAATTTATTTTATTTTTTAAGTATTATAAGTATTTATATTATCATTCTAATAAATAAATAATCTGTATAAAAATAAAGAGAAATTAGTCATATATAATTAGAAAAACTATTGATTATCTTTTTTTCAGTTTAAAAACTTGTATCATTATTTCTAAAAGATAATGGGATATACTATAGATTTCCTATCGGGAGGCCAAAGATTTGTTTGTAGACAAGATCTTGGAATTGAAAAATGTGTTATGTATAATAACTTCCAGTAAATCCTTGATGTGGTTAGGTTGAAAAGGTTTACAAATATCCGTTTTCCTGGAGAGAATATTGCGGATGTTATCAATGGCTTCCATGGCCAGAATAGATGTAGGTATATAGGGAGACTATGCCTAGTCTGAATGGGTATGAGGAAACATTTTCTTTGATCTTTGGTAAGGTTTCTAATATCTTCTAGAAGTATGAAGCTGTTTTCTAGGTGGGCAAGAATTTCTGATAGTAGGGGTCTCAGGATGCATGATAGGAGCCATGACATTTTATATGATGGTCCACTTGAATTAGATACTATAGGTTTAATCTTGATTTCTGGAGGTGGTTTATGAGTTTTCACAAGGTGATAGAACCTGGTCAGATTTGAATTGTTGGTTGTGTACATGTTGATGGACTTCTTATTTTTTATTCTGAGGTTGGCTTCAATTATCTTTGCTGTCATTCTTTGAATGGGTTGATATATTGTATCATTTAGGTGTTGTTTTGCTGCTGCATTGGATTTGTTCGTCTTGATAACACAAAGTTCACCACCTTTGTTGCTGGAGAGATATGTGAGGGTTTTTGCTTCAGATGTTCTCATTGTTTTATGCAGCTTGTGATTTTTTCCTTTATTATATTACATTCAATATACTGCTTAAGGAGTCTTTTATCTATTATTGAGTTGTTCACCATAATATTACTTTAAAATAGCATATGGCTAGAAATAGAATATAACTTTTAAAAATATGGTTTAAATTGTAAGTTTTGTATTCTAATAAACATGTATAATGAGATACTTGTTATCTTCCAAGTTGACAATAGTATTTTTGTGTTTTTAACTTTAAAATATTAATAAATTACCATTTCCATGCCTTGTTCTTTAATTTTCCCTTTATATTCATTATATACTTAGAATATGTTTGTATTTATTTCTTGAGATTTCTTTAATTGTTAATTTTATATTCTTACATTCATGTATTAATTTACAAAATCAGCAACATCTTGTGTGTATACCTGGGTTTATTTTAATTTCCAGAGTATGGAGTAGTATAAATTATGCCCAAGTATGGATTCTGGGAACTGGTGCTGTGAATACTGCCAATCAACATCGGAAAAACTACAAACACAGGCAGACTTTGTCAAGCACCTTTATAGTGCACATCTAACAACTGAAAAAATTCGAGGAACTGGAAACAAATTTTTTAGATGCAAGTAAGATATATTTAGAATTTATAGCTGTACTTTGGTTTTGTTCTTTAACATTGTATGAATATATTTGTCATACTATTGTGATATAAATTATACTATTAAAAAATATCATGCATTCACAATTACAATTTTAAAAGATTTCTATGATGACCTTCCACTTATAATTAAATTTTTGACATAATCTTAACAAATTAATTACTAAGTTGTTATGTCATTTCTCGAAGAAAGAATGTACAAGTTGTGAATTATAAATATTAAGTTGTAAACTGTGTTTCTTTAACTTGATGGACTGAAACGTTTTCAATTCTAAGGTGATGTGTGATTATAATTTCCAAAATTAACGACATGCAGTCTAAAATTACAGTGCTATTCATTTATTTACAATACTGAATGTATGATATTGTATTAATTATCATTTATATATATTGTAACAATTTGACTGACAAAAAAAGACCAGTCATCCAATCAAATGCAAATGTAATTACGAAACTCCATAATGAAACAGTTACATTTTATAATTGTAAACCTTATTAAGAATATTAACAAGTCAGCATATGTAAAATTTACAATTAAAAGCGATATATTTTGCTGCAAAATTTGACTCTAGTTTATACTTTGGTTATTTTGCCAGAATATTTTGTTTAAACTGTCATGTTTGAAATGTTATGTTTGCATTTAAAAATTGAGTATTTTTTGTTTGTGTTCAAAATTTGATTGAATCGGTAAATTAATCAAAATATTTTATTTATGCAGGAAATCAAACGGTGTGGCTTTTTAGGTTAGTTTCCTGTTTTGTCAATGACATTTTTAAATGAATTTAAAGGAGTTCTCAACTGCACTGTGTGTATATAATTAATACAACTTTATTTTTTTTCCCCTTGCGCAAGATACGGTCCAGATGGTGTCTGTAAAGAGAGGGGAAAGGAGGGTACTCCAACAAATGGCCTCTCTGGAATGGACACATATGGTGGTGACCTACTGGAGAATGATCAGGAATATCAAAGCCATGTAGTGCGCTGCCATTTGTATCATCCCGGCAGAAGGAAGAGGGAAATTGGTGTCAGTTCGGTGACCATTCCTCACTCGGCGCTCACATATCAAGAGATTAGAGGTTGGTTCTTTTTCTATGCCTTTTACAAACAATACTTTGGTAGAATTTTAGCTTATTGTGTGGTAATTTTATGGAATATGAATAGAATACTTTAGCATTAAAACCCGATTACACAATATAAAATATTACTTGATGTCCATTGCTTATATAAATTTAAAGGAAAAAACTGGAGCTAATAAAATGATATATGTATTATGTAATATCCCAATACTCTTGTATCTAATATTCAATCCCTAGATATCTATTTTTTGTTTGCGGCATATTACATAATATATGGAAGACATATTATTTTCTGTTATTTCTATTCTCTATTTCCCCCATTTAAGCTTGTTCATTTGTTTATATTTAACATTTAAATGAATGTATGTGCCAAACATCAAATTTTTCAATTGATAATTCATTTCGATAATAACATTTTTAACGGACTCTTTCATTGAAATATGCTGTATAGTAGTTTCGTTCATTATGCTGGTTTCAGACAAAACAATCACAATTGCGTGGAGACTACAACTTAATTAAGTTCAATATTTGAAAAAATGACTTGACGCATTTATACTGCAGTCAGAGTAATGTTCAAATTTTGCACTATTCGCTTTTCAAATAGACATGATCTGTAGTAAAATGTGCTGGTTCACTGCTATTTTATTCCCTAATAAATCCCTGTGAATTAATCGAATATGACAGAAATGTCGCTTATTTAAAAACATTATTTATTTCAAAACTTTGACAATAAATAGAATAGCAGGATTGTTGCTTCTGCAAGTTTCCCTCTTTCATGTGTGTATATAACCGTTAACAGGTGACCGTAGCCAGGCATCCAGGAGTCAAACGAACCTCTCCGATGCCCGTTACACCAATAGTCACCATCACCAACTGCACAGTCAGACTCCTAGTGGAGGGCCAAGTGTCCGTCCTTCCTGGACAGTCTATCACTCGCAAGTCAACCTAGCCGCCGTTCTCAATGATCCCAAACACCGTCAGGTAAGTGCAGCATCTAGTCCTAATTATATGTTTGAGTAATCAGTAATATATTCACACCATAGTGTTATACTTATACTACTTTTAGTCCTCTGCTATTATGGAACACTCATGAAACTTTTTAATTATAGTGTTTCATAATTTAATTTAAGAAGATAATCATTCCGATAATCATTGCCTATTAGTATATAGTGTGCATAGTCTATTTAATGTAATTCCTCTGTAATACAATTTCTTATAATTGAATTGCCTAAGCTCCATATTTGAATTATTAACAAACAGTATTTTGTAATTAAACTATATTAATGTTATTGTATTCTTTTAATAATATAGACGTCTACACTTATCTATAAAATAAACATTTCTAACCATATAGTTACAATTTCTTTTACTTATTGTCCTTTAAAACTTAGAACGATTGTTCTTTGTCTTATTGAACACAATTACAAATATTTCTTATAATTTTACCTAATATATGAGAATATTTTTTGTTTTTATTGCAATCAAATCATTTATTTTGAAAGGTGTTTGCTAGTGTTAATTGCTCATACTTGACTCAAGATGGGATAAAATGTCTCAAATAAAAAGTTGTTCAGATACAAAGGTTGCTAGTTAAAAGCGCGGTAAATTTTGTATAAACTGATATCGATTTCTCTGACTCTGCTTCAGACGGACATATTCTCGCGGACCTGGGGCGACAGTTTTGAGCGCGCAGAGGTCTCCCCCTCTCCCTACCTACCTCCCATCACCTCACGCCAATTCGAACGCTATCTATCCCGAGTGGTATCTAGGAGTAAAGCTTCCAGTGCTGCTCAGTCATCCGCTCCCAGACCTCCCGGGTCCTCGTCCGGAGGTCAGGGTTCCTATGGTGAGTAAACATAGCTTTTAAATAGAGTAGAGGCGATACAGCACGCTGCTAGAAATATAACCAATAATTTTATTTTGAGGTCAGATTTTTTTATATTACTCTATTTCATAATGAAGTGACTACAAGGAATTAATTCAAATTTTATAACGGATAAAAAAAGTTTCTCAATTTTTAATTGAAAAATTATATTGATTGGTACTTCTTTCGAATAATATAAAATATAACAATACTATATTTTTAGTAGAATATTCACAACAAAATCTAGAAAATCACAATTTTAAACTAAAACAAATAGAATTCAATGTGGTATTGAGATAACATTATATCGACTGTAATATTTTCCTACTTATATGTTAAAATTGTATTAGTTGCTTTGGTCTGTTGCTTCTATAGTTACTTATATTTCTATACGGCAATTGCAGTAAAAAAATGATCTTAATGATTTGCCCTTATCAAATTAACAAGCAGTTTTTTTCTTTAGCTATCCAATATTCTGTGAAAGGAATTTTCCTTCCGTATATAAAATAATAACACGAGTGATCATATCATATTTTTATGCCTCTATATTACGTATATAAACTTTATGTTCGAATATTCCCTAGACACTCTGTAGTGAATTTCTTATCTCAAACCCGTTCTCAGAATCTCTGCAAAGCCAGGCGGAGCTCGAGACAATTCCCAAGCTCTTCTTCCAGTCTGGATTTAATTTGGAGAGCCCCACCACCTTCAATACAGTCCTCTTGCCACCCAATGAGGGGACAGTAACTGCCTCTACCAACCCCTTTACAACATCATCGAAGTCCACTGCCATTTATCAGCCGCTCCACAATCGTCTTTCACATTATCTGGACATGGTCGAGATTCATATTGCACGACAGGTTCGTTATAATTATCATTCCGTAACACATAATTGAAAAAATTGCATTAGTTTCTTTGATGCTTTATATTATATTATAATCTTAATCACCCATCCTTCCTTTAATCTTCTTCTGTGTTTTAATTGTTCTATTTAATTTTCTATTATTTTGTGTGTGAACCTTACAAATTATTGTAAAATATATGAAAATCTTGCAGTATTATATTATGATGTATGAAAATTTATGAAACAGTACCCTAGTTTATATTAATCTTATACTTACAAAGAAAAATATGTTTTTTATACGTTGATAGTGGGCTATTTATAGACTAACTATATTGTTTGACTTTTTCTAATAACGTACCTTTGAACTTTTTTTACTAATGTGTACTGTTTAATATTTTGTCTGCTGATAGATAAGATTCCATAATAAAAATCAAAGATAGACTCTTATTGCATTTTTTATAACTTGATCATTTCGATAATTTTTTTCCTATCAACTTTATGTGTGCATATTATAATAGTATTTCTTTGCTCGTATTAGGAAACAGGGGAATCACGATGTCATAAAATTTGTCATTCAAGTTATCTGGGGTAACCGAATCGAAACATAGGTAACGATCTAAGACGTCGCCTACCTAATATTAAGTAATGACATTTATCGTATCGAAACTTTGGTACGGTACCTGCTAGTTTGTCACGTTTAACGATCGTATTCTTTACACTCGTTCATAAAAATGAAAAAAACAAGTTAGTAGTGATTTAGATACTATACCACATAGAAGCCTATCTACCAGCGTTTTGATTCACCAGTATCTGGTTCTAAAAACCAGACTATCTATAATATAATATACTATAGTAATTGATTAGATTTGGTATAGAATTCTGTTGTAAATAATAATTATACGAATATAAAAAGGAAAATGTCGTAGAGTGTACATATTATTAGAAGAATTTTAATTTAGTGATTTCATATTACAATTAGACTATTAGACTATCAGTGGGGAAAGAGCTGGACAACGTGCTGTTTGACCGTGTTATAGATCTCTTTAGCAATCCACATTTCGTATCTTATACAGTTGAGAAATAAGATAGCACTATATCACCAATTTATTGCAAATTCTGTAATAAAAAAGTCAATACAGCGAAAATTTCTTAAATATTGCAAATGATTCTAATTATAAACCACTATCTCTATGTCATTACCTAAATATACAATTCTCGGAATTTTAAGCAGTATATTCTTCAGTTTGTTAACTATGCCTAAACTTTCCGTTGAACAGCGAAAACGTGCTCTTAATCTTTATAATTTGCACGGCAGTTATCGGTTGCTGCCCAATTCAACCAGGAATTTCTCCAACTGAATGTTTCACACTCCACTATTCAGTATCAGGTGTTAAAATTCAATAACCGATATTGCCTTCACAATCAGAAAAGCATCAAAAACTCCTATGGTGGCTCACATTCAGGAAGAAGACGATCAACTCGTACAGAAACAAACATCTTGAACGTTGCCAGAGAAATAATCATGACAGGGAAATCGATTCGGAAAGTTGTAACAGATCTAGACTTGAGTCACCACTTTTAACAGAACGACATATTGATTGATGTCAAAATGCATGTGGTCCTCTTTTGAAACTTTTTTACTCTGGTGCCATTGACCCATGTCATTTCTTCTCTGACGAATCAAATGTGTACCTCGATGGGCATGTGCAGGTTAGGAATGCTGTTGTGTGGGGTATTCAGCGACCACCCGATCCTTACAAAGAGCACAATTATCGATCCCAAAAAGTGACTGTGTTTGCTGCAATCAGTAGTGCACATCGCTTTGGTCCCTATTTTGTGCAAGATGGTGTGACTGTTATCAGAAAAATTACAGGCAGTTGGTGTTGCAACTGATAAATTACATGAAACAAACGTTTGATATACCATTGAGTCTGTAATTTATGTTAATTATAAATGCTTTCAATCTAAAACTATATTAATTTTTATGCACCCTGTATAACTTGGTCTTTGAGCAGCATGTAAATGGAACTTTCTAAACTACAGTACTAACTACATTTGTAATGAATTAGTAGTATACTGCTATTGTATTAGACAGCGCGTTGTCCAGTTCTCTCCATACTGTTAATAATATCGAAGTAGTATTTAAAGTCATCAGTTTATACTAAAATAACAGAAAAAGAATACAGCAGTACAAAAATATTAGTAGTTTAATATTATGTTACAAATCATTAACATTGCATACAGCGACTACAGAACCTGAATTATACTATCTACGTATTTTCCACACCATTCAAATTTACAACTGTTATAGTTTAAATAATGCCTTTAAAGGTTATCGTCAATGCGCATTTTATAATGCGGTATTTATAAACCTATTGATATTACTTCGATTTTTTATGATTATGACTGTAATGATTATTTCTTTTATGAAAAAATACGGGTAGCAAAAGAGGGCTTTTTATATTTTATTACATTATGTTACCACCTTTAAGTATAATCCGTTATAAGTAGTATTCATGACGTGTTTTTTCTTGTCATTATCACCAACTATTCTTTTTTATTGTAATCAACACTATTTTTCTATTGACTTTTTTTGTTCTCTTTACTTTTCATTTTTTATTGAAACACTAGATTTCTCGGAAATCAGGTTCTTTCTTCGAGGCTGTGAGTTCCCACGATACAGTGCGTGAAAAGTTGGATCAGACACTCAGTCAAGTTCAAAATATTCGGTATGTTCAGCTTTTATTTTAGTAGTGGCTCGGTGCGTTATGCTTCAATTGATGTGGTGTAACGATGTATAATAATGTAGTCCTTAGTTCTAGTGTATGAGAGTTATACTTTTCCAGGTCGTTAACTTCTGTCACAAATAATTTAATATATCACTTTAGAATTTTTTGTTCAAGAGTCTGCTTTAGCTAAAACAAATTTCATTTGTATTTGGTCATTATTTACCCAGTCAAATGCATTTTTTTGTTTAACATCTTTAAAATTTCCTGGAAACAGCTAAATTATGCATGGACTTTTTATTAAACTAGAAATTTACTCCTTCTAAATGAAATATTCATATTTTTAATGTCTATCACGATAAAGTTGCGAAATTCAATTTATTTGGTGATTACAGTGTTTAAAGAGAATCGAAAACTTTGAACCAATCGTATTATAGTTAATATTTCCCATTATATAATTATATTATAATATTTAATTTAATTCATTATATAATTATTAATTTATAGAAAATATCACCATAGATATTTCTATTTGTATTAATGTCTTGTTTTGTTTGTTAGTATCAATTTATAAATATATAAATTAGCATGATGTGTGTGTCTGGATTTTTTAGACAATGGCATGTCGTGGCGGCTTGGAGTAAACACTTAAAATAAAGTTTACTTGAAGACAACTCTTATTTGCTTCTCATAAGAATCATTATTTTACTTAATAATCTATGTAAACTAAAACGTTGCCTTAATAATAATACTTGTTTTAAAATAATTGTTGTTGTCTTTAAATTCTTAAAACCACAACAATCGCTGGAAAACAGATTTTAATTGGGTGACCCTAATTTCTTTCGCAGTTAAGAATTGGCTGATCCACACAACACTTGGCGGCCGATTAGACCATAAGGGGGGTGTAATATGGCTGGTATAGTGAATTAACCGTAATTTTCTGTAGTATTTAAATATCTCATAATGATCTTAAATACGCTTACATTATCATGTCGGTACTTATATAATTTTACTTACGTTGTAGATATATTTTTGATAGCTTTTTATTACCTAGTGCTTTTGTCTTTTGTTTCGTTATAATGTTTGTTTGTTCCATTGATCTTAAAATAATATCTGTAACTTCAAATTAAGTCCACTGTTTTGATGCTTCCTTTTTGTATCTGTCAAATAATGCATTTAAAATGTATCTGCATTGTATAGTATTGGCGCTTACTTGTTTGATGCAAAAAAATCTGTATTTTACCGGTGTAAAAACATTTGTCGACTTCTGATTATTTCTAATAAATCTCAACTTTGTGCGTTGAAAAATATATATAATCTAGTCTCAGTGCATATTAATTTGAATTATTTTTCTGCATTTGTGTTTGGTTTACTAGATTTCAAATAATCAATTGTCATAGTTAAAAATAACATGGTGTATGTATACTTGATTTCATTAGATTTCCCAATAATCCATAATTCATTTTAAAAGTCTCGTCTAATTTTTTGCTTTCCTTTTATTCAGACAAACTATGAAAAGTCTGAATCAAGAGGTTGTCACCAATCATATGAAGATATTGCGTTTGGCGAGACAAAAGCGCAACTATGAGGCTCTCCATGAAAAGGTGGTTTATCTTCCAATTTCGTGTATTATTAAAGCATCTTTCGTTCAGTTTGATAAAGTTAGAATATTGTCTTGAGAAAGTACTATTTTAGAAGAAGTACTGTACCTTTTACATATTATATCATTTCTCATAAATCTTTCCCATTTTTTGGAGACTGAAGATTGGTTAATTGTTTCAACATAAGGCTGCTATTTATATTTATGTGGTATATTTTTAAATGTTCTGCTATACTTTGAAAAACTTTCTAGCGTTTTAGTTGTGCAGTTTATACAGCATTTTTATGTAACACTGTTAAATTCTAACTTTTCGTAAAAGCTCAAACGTAAACCTGGCGATAATATTAAATTGTATTTCCTCTGACATATTGGCATGTAGTTGCTTGAGCAGAATACATTCGTTTTAACCAATAAAACTGAAGAAAATGTAATTTTGTTTTCCTAAAGTGGTTGATAATTAATTTGTTTTAGGGGTACTTATATCGATTTCCAATATACATATATTTATTGCTCAAACTAGCCAGGTTGCAATTAAACTATTGAGAAATCTGGAATTAAATTAAAATTATATATACAATAGATTTATATTTTATGCAATATGGCGTATTAAATTTTATTTATAATTCTCATCCTTTCTGTGAAAGTGTTATACTAACCTTTAGATGTTTAAGTGAGTAGATAGGCTTTAATATACCTAAGAATATCTATTTATGAGTGTTGATATTCAATCTCATGAAATAAAGTGCAGATATTGAGTCAAGTATAACAAACTAATTGCTCTGTTTTGAACCGCTCGGCATATTTTCATAGACTTCAAGAAATGATTATTAAAGGTTTTACGTATTATTATTAGTTTACACACGTGTATATTTAATTAAACGGTAGATTAGGGGAATACTAAGTCCTTTTCGCATAGTTTTTTCCGTTTTTATGTAACAGTATATTATAATACATATATTTGTATTTTGAATGTGCATTAACAAATATGTTAATGTTTATTTTTTTATTTTAAAATAATAGTTCTATTATGTTTTCATTTGTTTATAAATTAGGAATGTAAGTATATAATTATTTTATGTAATTTACTAGTTAACTGTTTACATATTATATCTTAAATTTATGTACAGTCGGAAATTCTGATTCTCACCATTTTATCGCTTTTATGCTTTATTTTTTCAGTTTTGGTATTATATTGTTATTAGTTGCCTACCACAGAGTATAATACAATAAATACGAAATATTGGCAACTAAAATTCACCTTTCTGAAATTGCTTTTGGGTCTTTCTTATTATCTTTCTAAGCTAATTGATTGTGTTTACACTCAAATCTCTCATCACTCCGATTTGTTATGTAGTTGAAGTTGGTAATGACGGTTCACGCAGCCCAACCAACTATCCAGACCCTACTGGCCACAAGTGACTTTTGTGGTGCACTCGATCTTATCGCCACTACGCAGGAACTAGTACAACACGAGCTGGCTGGCCTCCATTGCTTCCGACATCTCGATGCCCAATTGACTGAGATGGCTCGCTTTGTGGACAAGATGGTTCAGGCTGAGTTCATCCAAGTGGTTCAGCATCATCTCGATTATCGCCACCATTCATCCACTGTTGTCGACGTTGAAACGTTGGAAGATGTAAATTAGCATTCTTGTTTTGTTTCAATAATTTGATTGATTTTCAATAAAATTAAAGTTTACTACTTGTGGAATATTTCAGTAGTGTATAATATATTTATTTATACTTATCTAATTGATATATTTATGCTTTACTTTTGTCTAGAATTGGGCCTTGAACTTGTTTGCACATTTATTAGCAATAAAAAGAATAATTTTAACTCTAATTATCATTTTCTCAGGCAATACGAGCGCATTCTAATATTCCTGAAATATTTCAAATGAGCATACTTGACCAAAAAATTAACCTTTTGTTAATTTAACTGATGAGCTCATATTTAGAACGTGTTTTTGAATTGTTTGAATTAAAAATCTCATTCTGTCAAGAATTTATTATCTATCAATATTTACCAGACTATCTTTTTCACCAATCAAGGACCAGTTAACGCCATGTCTGATGGGAATGATCCGAATCAATCGGCTTCACTTTGTTGATATCTACCACTCAGAAGCGAATCAGCGGATCAAAGACACTGTAAAAAGTGCTGTTGTGAAGGCCGTCTGCCACTTCCCTAATCGCATAACTAGTCCCTCAAGCGGGTAAATACTCAGTAGAAATTCCTCGTGTACACAAGTATTATGCATCACTGACTGTTTCCTTTATATTATGTAGGTCATCAGTGGGCCCCTCTCGTCCTGACTCTGCAACTAGAGGCAATGGTGGCGGATCCACAGAATCCCCTGTCACTTCCAAAACAGGTAGCATTAATCCAACTCTGGCTGAACAGATGCGCCAACTTGACTATCCTGAATGGATGACATTGCTGGAGGAGATTTGCACTGGTCTGGCTGCCCTACTCCTCAGAATTAGAGTAAGTCTATTTTCTTTAATTGCTTCTTCTTTCTTCGTCATTCTCCATTATTTTTCTTTCCTATCTTTTTTATTGCTTCCTTCTTTGTTTTTCTTTTTTTCATTTCTGCGTTCTCTATTAATTCGTTAAATAACATCTAACATTTATAATATTATTCCCAACTGATATGTAATTTAACTCCGTAGCTGGGATGCGAGTTAATGTTAAACGCAGTGAATCGCTGCGCCTCGGGCACGACGGACATTGGTGTGTCTCAGGAACCAGCCAAACGTCTCACCGGAGAACTGCACCGCCTGTCCACAGAGCTAGTCAACACTGCACAGGAAAGACTAGTCAAGGTCCTCAATGCACGAGCCAAGGATGGCTTCCTCGAGCGCTTAGCGCCTGTCCAGTTCGTCGCATTAAGTAGAACTTTGGATACCTTCCAGGTTGGTTCTTGCAATTGTCTCATTTTCTACATTAGATTGCGTTTTCTGTCAGATTGAATATTCGTGTTGTTCATGCAGCTAGGCTATGGGCTAATTCTTCAGTTAACCAGAACAATATTTTAGTTTTTAAGAAAGGTGTTTCATCCGTGTATTATTAAGGTTAAGCGTGTTAAAAAGACTGTGTCGATTGCATAAAGCGGTATTAGCTTACTACCGGTAGTAACTCTAGAAAAATCAATAGATTTAGTCCACACAGATAGCATAAATCTATTGATATAATCATTTAAAATATGCTAAATACTATAATAATTTTGATTATTAAAATCCAAATATTTATTTGTATATTGGTATCGACATTCTTTACATATTTTAACGTTATGCTTTTTTCTAAATCGATATCATACAGCTTAGGACAATATTACTAGTTTATAAACATTTCAGGTACCAATGATCTAATTTATTCGGTTATATTATTGATACCATAAAAATGTATGAGTAATAGTAGTCATTATTGGTAAAAAAATACACTTTTAATGATTACTGCCGCGTATTGATTGATTATAATAGATGGTAAGTAACGATTGTGACAAAATAATTATGAATAATTGTTATTTTGGAAGAATATTATAACTAACACTAGTTGTGTAATATATACCACGTATTACTTTTTTTATGTTTTACCTCCGTTTTCTGTATTAGAATTAGATTAAAAATTGTAAAAAAAAACTTCTACGTGATCACAATTTTTTTTTTTTAACTTAAAAGCAGTATACATATTATGATGTATTGAGGTATAAAAGAAATATATGATTAAAAAATATTTATTTTTCTTTAAAACATTTTCATTTTATAAATTATATCATTAATGAGAAAAATACTTTCCGATACTATCTGTAAAATAACTTATTTAATTAATAAAATTCCTTAAATAACCCTTGCAAAAATTAATATTATATCCTTTTAAAGAACGAAAGCTCCTATTTCCTCCCGTGCTAATATGTATAACAAATAGCACTTTTTTAGTGGAGTGAAATAATGCTATTTACACTATTAAATTATTTGTATTTATTTGTATTAATTTTACACGCTATTGCTATATTTTATTTTTCAAATAAGTTATGATCAACATTTATGTGTAACATAAAAAGGAAACTAAACTTAGGTTGCGAGCACTGTTGTAAGTTGTCACATGTTTTTTTATTCTTTACCGATTAAATTGACTACAGGAATCATTTTAATATGATGATTTTTATAATTTTTTTATTATTTAAGTAAAACAGATGATTGTTAAAACTCAAAAAGCTTAATAAGTTAAATGCATCCATTCGTATTATAGTATAAAAAATATGTTTACATTTTTAGTCAAACTAAAAGCACTTTATAAACTACATATTGGTTTTCTTGTATAAGAATAATGTTTGTATTCATCTTTATACTTTATTAAAATTGTATTAATTTCATAATAAATCTATACCCGGTTTTCTTTCGATTTTACGCCCATTTTTTCATTACTCTCTATTAGTCACATTACAAATTTAGAAATTGTCTTATATACTGATGACTATATCATCAGTATAGTCTTCTTCTTCTATTTCATCACTATAATCACCCCCTCTTCTTCTCTAATTCACAACACAACAGACGAGTCTGGGCGATGGTGGAAACAGCTACCCCCTCCTGCGCTCTACGCTCCAAAGTCTGGCCGTCCGTCTGGTCACTCGCTTCCACGAAGAGAGACGCACCAAACTCACCCTCATCCTTGACAACGAGCGCTGGAAAGCCACTGAGGTTCCCGCTGAGTTCCAGAGTCTTGCCAACTACATCAGAGTAAGTCACTCTCTTTGGGTGTTTCAGTTTACATGGATATTAATATTATTTATTTCTTATACGGATTTCTTATTCTTAAATGACGGAAAGCAGTCGCTTTAATAGATTTTTTTATACAAGGAAAAGAAAATCTATTACGACTGCTTTCTGTCATTTTTTAATACAAAATGAATGGACTATTTTGTTAAATAGGTTTATAAATATAACAATTTAGCTCGTTTATATTAGAATACATATTTAAATATTTAATGTTTAATTACATATATTATTATGTTAAGGCGCCATATTATATTAATTAATGCAATTTGAGGATTCAATAAGTATTGAACTGACATACTTATTATTATTTGTCATTTAAATCATGTGTTATTAATCAATTGTAACTCAATATCTTAAGAAGTATTTCTTATAAACATTATCGAAACATTTATTCTTATGGTTCTGTTAGACAATTCGTATTTCAAGTTTTCATCATTAGAAAATGGTTATATTTAATATTTTCTATACATTTAATGGTTAGCGATTAAGTAGAATTGAATATTTAAATATAATCGTTTTTAAGAACAATTATCTGACATGAATTATTTGTATAATTTAGTTGCACTGTTCTCTGGTCCTTGAAAATTAGGACAGCTTGAATAAGTTATACAATTACAAATTGGTTGAAAATGCTATTAAAAATAAAATAAAATTGTGGCAATTTAAAAATAAGCTGAATTCAGGGGAAAATATGTGGGTAAAATATACTGTAAAATTTTTTAGAAAATCTAGAAATATCATGGAAATTGTGTTGTACTGTATGTGCCTTTCCACGCTATCTCCTCCCGCAACAGAAAGAGAAGCGATTGGGATTGCCCCCAACCCCAGGAGAATCCATCCTCTCCTCCTCCAATGGCATGCTTCTAGGTTTGCAACATGCCAGTGGTGGTGGTGAGCCTCTGATGCAGATGTTACCAGCCCCCTCTACTACCACTGTGCCTGCTCCGGTCCTTGTTCTGAGTGAGAGAAAGTTCATGGTTGCGGGAACAGTGCTACTCCTCTTCAAGATGATCCTTGAGTATTGTCAGTGTGCCGATGATGTCCGTGCTGCCACCAGAGATGTTCTTCTCCGAATGGTCGAACTTCTCAAGGTGCCTCACCCATTCGTGCTATATTTCTATTAAACTCATAACAATATGAAAGCTCAGTATGCTTAACGATTCTTTTATAATAGTTCATATACGTTATATTAAGAAAGGTACCGACCTATAGTTATTATGCCTTCATTCGAACAGTAAAATAGAAAATATTATGTAATTTTGTAATTGAAAATAATATATACGGTTTATATAATATATTTCTTTCTTTAAAATATGTCAAATATGTTTTACTTTTTTTCTATTAAATGCATCGCAGTATTTAATCAACTGTATAAATCCTAATTCTCATATTTTTTGGATTCATTTGTCTTTACATAATATTTTATTAATTATAAAAATGATATAATGAACTGTTGACAGAATTATCAGTTTCAATCAGAACCTCAAAACCATTATTTACTATATTGATTTAGAAAGATATCTTAAAATGCGTGTCTTTGTTAATATTCTGATTGTTTTCTCTCATTCTCCTGGCCAACTACCAATCAGTTGTTCAACTCAAGGACCTGTCAACTTGTGCTGGGTGCCGGCGCCATCCAACTCTTGGGCATGAAGACCATCTCCACAAGGAACCTGGCCCTCGCTTCTAGCTGTCTCCAGTTAGTGCTCGCACTTATGCCCCAGGTACGACACCACTTCGGAGACCTGCTCTCTCCCCCACCAGCACAGGACACTCGGAATGGTTCCACACGCACCTTCTCCTCTGCTTCCTCGCAACATCAACAAGTCTGTCCACTTAAACATCTTGATCAAGTGGAGAAGCTCTACAGGTAAGCATCTCCTTCCCTTTCTTTGTTTTTTATTCTCTTACCCATGGAATAATTGAAGGATATTATATTTATAGAAATTGTAATCCGGACATGTACTTTGTCATGAACTTGATTTCGGGTAGGTATACTGGTCAAAATAGTAAAAGCGACTGCTCATCATTAATAATGTAGTTTCAAAATTGTAAGGTAGATAGATAGGAAGCGCATTTTAAGTATATACAACGTTAGTTTTATCGTTACATCGTATATTATTACGAAAATTTATAATGGTTGTGGTCAAAGTTATGGATTAGTCTCAGCTAGTCCTAAAGGGTTAGTCAAGTACTAACTCCATGCACAAAAAATTAAGAGCACAGATTAACCCTTCACTAACCCTTGACTAAGACCGGACAAACTCAATTTTAATATGTAGTTAACTGAAAATTCTAAATAAAATGTATTTTATATTTATTATATTATTTTCTAAATATTTGGGTATATATTTATTATATTACCTTTGTTTATAATATATGTACATATTTATATTAGGTACTTATGTAATATATACCTATGAGTAGTTCCTATATTTTCAATTCTTATTTTTATAATATATATATTTATTTATTTACTTATATCTACCTAATATATAGCCTGCCTATAGGATTTATAATATATTTATAAACTTATAGTACTTATTTTTATACAATTATATAGTATACATATAATATATTACTCTATTTATAATTTATTTATAATAGATATCTTTATTTATAATTTATACAATTATATTTGTAATATTTATTTATTCGTATTTCCCATATGTTTATGTTATATATTTATTTGTGATTCCTATATAATATATTTCAATTTATTTAAAATAGCTAATTTTATATTTATTTATTTGTATTTGTAATGTAGGTATATATTTAAATATTTACATATTCATATTACCTATATTTATTTATTAAATAAATATTCAACAATTATAATTGTACATAAAACGTACCTACTTTTTTAATTCAAAATTTTGAGTTTTCGTGCAAATTGTTTTATTTTTTGTAATTATATTTTAATTTTTGTATAATATAGTTAATTGGATATCTTTTATATCAATATAACTGGTATAATTTACAAAATGATTTATGTCTATGTATCTAATTGATTAAATTTGATCATTTCTTTTTTTTATAAATATACCTATACTAATATACACTGTATTAATATTACAAATAGTAAGTACAAAGTTATCATTTTCAGAAATATATGTATTTATTATATTTGATATAATTGATTTTTTGTTAATATGGCATCCCATTTTTAATAGTAAAATGTTCAATATAACACAACAATTATAGGTATTTCAATTTTGAGTAGATATTTAATTTAAATAACTTAATTTCTCTGTATTCTTGATATTCGTCTGCTAATGTTGATAACTCGCGGTGAGTAAGATACGTTTTTTCCTAAATAAATTTTTCAGAATGTGCTGGTTGTTTTCTATTTCCTCTAGCAACATAGGTAGAATTATTTTATTAATTGGTATAAACAGCATTTTACATAGATCAATAATGTATTTATAAAGTGAGTATTATTAAAAAAATATGTGTTTGTGTCGCTTAGATATCTTGATCTACTTTGACCTCAATCCAGGGTTCGTCCCAAAGGATCAAGATTAAGCATAAGAAAATTTTATTGAAAATGATTCAAATTTTTTAATTGTTAAGATTAGTCGGTATTACCCCTCTTTCAAACGAATTAGTCAGGTATTAGTCTCGGACTAACAATAGGCTTAATACTTTTCAAATGAGATCAAAATAGCGGGGTTAGTCAGGTGTTAATACTTGACCAGTTCTTGAACAAATCTTTTAGACTAGTCCCGGACTAATTCACAACTTTAACCTCACCCAATGTCCTATATTGAAAATTATTCGCTTTTTTATTCTCTAACTGGTGTAATATTAATATTGTGCTGTGTTAAGAGTTAATTATGCCTTCTAAGTAAACGCACAAATATGTTAACTAGGCTTGAAATGTTCCTTTAATATAATATCATGAAATTTCGTTCTTCGGAAGTGTTCCACATATTCATTTTCTATTATAATGTTGCAGAAGTATGTTTTTTTTTAGAAAAAAACTTAAAATTAATTTATTTGGGTAAAATATTGTGTCATTTTTGCAGTTAGATAATATCTTAATATTGTGTAGAAAGATATTTAATATATTAGAAATTGTTGTTCAAATTTACAGGGCTGTGATTGTTCCTAAAATTCTTTAAATTTCATCAAAAGCAAGAAAACTAAAAAAATTCTAAAAATTTAGCTAAAAAGTAAAATTCTTCAAAGTTTAATGTCAATAGTTAATAAAAATGCTATTGATATTTTTCTTTTTTAATATTGATTTTATAAGTGGATTTGTTGATGCTTGTAATGAGGATTTCAATCATTTGGATGTCAAATTATGAAAGTACAAACTTTGACATTGATGAACCTTGCAGAAGTACAGTAAAAGCAAGATTTCCTGACTCCAATGACCATAAACTTTTCTGGAGAGACATTAAAGGTTTCTTAAAATCTAACAATGTACCTTGTCAAGATGCTACCTTTAAGAAATAGCATTTTCTAGAATATTCAAGTAATTCATCCTGACGTCAGGGTGGCCAGGGGGTACTCGTAATCCGAGTAATACTCGGATCTACTCCGATTGTAAAATGCATACTCGGCTTTTAAATAATATACTCGGATTTAGCATTTTAATAATTCTATTTTTTGTTTATTGGTGTTTTAATGCTTGCGTAATCAAATAAATAATAATTATTATTATATTTATGGTTGAATAGTACTCGAAAAATGTTAAGTAAAAAATTGTTATCTAGATACACAAAGTGGCCGAAGTGTGTATTATAACATTAAAAATTAGATTTTTCTAGGATATATATACTTTGATTTTATTAAATATATAATCAGATTCTGTTTTGCATTTCATGTGGCCACCCTGTGAAGTGCAGTTTCTGCCATAATAACCAGTTATTTTACTCAAAAGATTGGCTAAAAAGGTGCGATATATCATTCCTGAACCATTTATTGAGACACTCTTATATGAACGGGGACTTTTCTCCGCGCGAATTTCCATTCAATATCCATCAAATGCTACTGATATTGGTGTCTAATGTTCTGAAGTTAAAAACAACTGCTGGACTTGTTTGTTTTCCAATGTTGACAGAATTTGTCGAGTATTTAATGGTTTTGTCATATGAAAACACTAACCTAGGAAGAGGTTTTAGTTTCAACAAGCAGCTTGTTACAGATGGATGGTATTCTATTTCTCAGAGATTTATCATTGGAGTTAGCCCTGTAAAAGATGCCATTAATATAGCTGGTGGAGATCCTTTGGCAATTGCAGTTACTCAGAAAACGATTTCCTCATTTAGTGGGTCTTCTCAGAAGTACAGATCAGCTTTAGAAGAAGAAAGGGTATAGGCTAAAAAAATACCAATCTTGAACAGTCAGTAAAAACGGAAACATGAAGAAGAAAAAGTTACAAATTGTCAAGCAAATAAATTCTGCAACTACCTTGTTACAGGAAGATAATTCTCGACTTAGTGCAACAGTAAGGAAATCTTATATGGTAGAAATCACAGTAGCATCTAGAATTATTGACAGCACAACACACCTGCTAAAACAAATGCATGCCACATCTTCCAATTAGGGTGCTTCTTTATCAAAGAAACAAAAATCCTAATTCATTATGATAATATTTCTAACACTCACGACAGTAGTAGATAATATAACACCATTCTTCTGTCATACAGGACCTGTTAATAACCTGGTTATCAACAAATACCTGTTGATACACAGGAGAATGGTATTATATTATCTACTGTCATGAGTTTTAGTAATATAGTAAGATTGACTTGGATAAGCAGTTACTTCAATTCGTCAGCTGTCAAGCCATGGTGTCATGTTATTATGTAGCACCTTCGCTAAGCTGGCGGATTGCGGTGGCTGTTTAGTCTTAGTTTATATATATATATATACCAAGCATTTTTCGCGATTATTAGCCAGTGTCCCAACGGTGTAATGGTAAGCAAAGCCGCCCGGCAAGTGGAAGACTCGGGTGTGATTTCCGGTTGAGACACGTATCATTTTCGCGAGAAGTTTCTATGTTGTTTTCTGTTGATAACCTGCATGACAGAAGAATAGTGTTACATTATGATAATGTTTTGCTTTTTGGCAAGATTATTGTACATACCTATTTTTGTAAGTTAGCTATTTAAATTTTATTGAAATAATATTATAATTATATAATAAAAATATTCTTTTTAACTTTATTATTTTGTTGAATTTTTCAGTATTGTATTTACATTTTCCATAAGTTAATCAGATATATGATAAGCACTTCATTTGTATTTACATGTTATTATTAGAATTTTATAAAATCAATATTCCTAAAATATCAATAACAAAAAATTCTCAAAAGCTTGTATGACAATCACAGCCCCGAATTTATTTTACTGCTATGATCACACATACAATTACTACAATCCCTATTCCATACTCAGAGACCACGTGTCCGAGATAAGCTCCCAACTCGTGTTAATCATGGACCGGAATGCGGCAGGTATCCTGGGCGGATGGCGGGTACGCCCCCCTGTACCCAGTCAAGAGATACGGACTGTCTGCACCCAGCTCACGCGACTACACGAGGCTATAGAAGCGGTGCTGCCGCCTGACCAGATTACAGTGAGTACCGTCCGGGTGTGGGTGTGTCGGGGAGATCTACATTTGAACAGAGGAGAAGTGAACGAATCAGATGCGAGTATTGTGCCAAATAGTCCACTACATAAAATTATTATGAATTAGTTTTAATTTGAACTCAACTTGAACTTTAGGGTATAAGATTCACAGTTTATTAAGTTTTAATTTCACACAGCATTCGCCATCTGTCAATACTAAGCAGGAATCGATCTCGCAATTTAGTAATTATTGTTTTGGGAACTCGTCTACCTCTAAACTCAGTTTGTGTCATTTAATTGCAACATGTGTCTAAATTGTAATTACTAAAGCATTGAGCCGCCAGCACTTATCAATCACTATTATGAGTACCTATATGTATACATACATAATATATTATTTATGAAAAGAGAGATACACTCCTAAAATTATACTTAATGCTAAACTACATTTATTGCAGCTGTTCGGTTGGCTCAAGCGTAATATACTCAAATTAATTACAGAATATGTTTTTTTTATGAATGGTGAATTTATTGTTGAGTGAGTTTAAGTGAGTTTATTGTAGATTTTAATAAAAGTTTTAAGTAATACAATATTTAAAAAAATTAATATTTTCACTTTTTATAGCGCTTTAGAAAAAGTATCTTGACTCTTTTAAAAGTAAGTTATGAAAATATTTAAATGCTGAATAGTACGTTACCTTACTTAAAACTTCTTAAAACTTTCGTTAAAACTGAACATAGGCTCATCCTAAAACCTAAACTGTATTATTTAAACTCCATAAAATGTCATTCATTGATTTAGAAAATGTGACATTGTAGCATTAGCTTAATTGTCATTCCATTATCCATCAGTGAAATTTCCCTACCACTGCTGGACAATACATAATAAGGGATGGTACTATAATGACTATTTTGTTAGTAGACTCTAGTATAGCAACTATACCAGAATGTGCTGCCAATTTTCCTTTATTTTTTTACTAACCTAATTTGGTCGGACATTTTTAATAATCTACTATTTTGTGTATGGTATAGTGGGTATTTTTAGATCATTGCAAACTATATCTACATAATATTATGTTGTATCTGTCTATCTCACTACTCGCAGGAGCTCTTCCTCCGAGTACACAACAAATTCAAGGCGCATCTGAGAGAACGTTTGCGGGAGCAGCGCGTTAACAACGATAGTGGACCACAACACGGGTAGGTACCTATAATAATATACTCTCTAAATGACCGTTTCTTACCAATTATTTTAATCTATCCTAATACCGTATAACCTTATTCCTGTTCCAAACTACTTTGTAAGTATCTATTTGTGAAAATAAACGTAGTATTTGTTAACATTTATAGCGCATTAGATATAAAGAGTCTATTAAACATACATTAAATAAAAGATTTAAAAATTCATAATTATTAATATATAAGTCCAGATATATATTTTCCAGATTTTAAAGTATACTGCAGAAGACAAAATGCTGATTTTAATTTAAACATTGTAATTATAATAATAATATAAAGATTTATAAAATTTATAATAATATAATATGTATCGATATATCAATAATTAATGTATAGGTTCTGTTAACTATCTGCTTTACTAGCAAAGTCGATATGCAGTATAATATGTACGTATCCATTTATCCGCTTCCCCCACGTCCCTCCTACAGATTAGTGATGTCAGAATTAGCCTACTATATGACCCGCCTACGTACCTTGTCCGGTTTGGGGCAGTTCCAGGAGGACTTTGGCGACCTGTGGCACCAGGCGAGTAGCACTAGTGGCAACACTAAAGGGAGCGGTGACACTACCTGCTCAGCTCCTACACCAAATACACAGTCCAATGGGGGATCACAATCCAATCAAAATATCGCTACAGATAGCACTTAAGAATTCCCCTTCTTTCTACTATTCCGACTACATATGTTATTGATTACTTATAGACTTACAAAATGTCTTTGCTGCATTCCCATGTATTATACTGTAGCATATTCGCATAGATATAAACAGAAAAAGGCGACATAAACGGTGAAAAGAATGATGTTTTATTTTTCTGAATATATAACCAGTCGTCTAATTAAACTCGAGTAAACTCTTTTACTCCATAATAATAATAATAAGTCACCTTTGTGCTGTTTATTTCAATGAATATAATAAACACAGTTATACATAATATAGTATCACTTGCCTGTTTGTTTTGAATCTCAATTGTGTACATATAAGTACATAAGTACATACATGCATATATTGACTGACTAACTGTGTTAACTTTGATAATCTTGTTAAATGATATCAAATTATTATATTTTTCTTTCCAATTTGTTTCATTTCTGCCTTCTTTTCTTGTATTCTGTTGGTTCAAACTGTAGGTGAAGACTTCTGCCACATACTTCACACAGGTATCTACTGAGTAGACCTGTCGTTTGTTATATCCATTTACTATAAACTATTATTGCATCGTACCATTTGTATGTCACTCGGTGATTCTTTACTGTGTACAGGTTTTGATTAAGTATTCAATAAATGTTTTCGGATTTCATTTTTGTGAAACATATACTATAGGAACACTCCGATTTATTTTTTGGGTCACTGATACAGTTGATTCAATTTAATATATATTATTTATAAATAGGATTACGTACACACTATCAAAGATTTCTTCTTCAACGACTATTTCATATTTTATTAAACATTGTATTTATTTATCACTATTCCTGAAAAAAATCTGTTTCACTGGTTAGCAACAATATTGAATACACACATGAAATTTGTAAGATATTATAATTATAGTTATAATTAATAATAATCCGACATTTATTTTGATGTCCCCTTTATTATACAATTTCAAATAAACTGTCAATTCGTTTAATTATTGTCAGTTTGGTATACATTTGTGCAAAATTACTATTTCCAGTAACAATGAATGACTGTATAACGTGTGATCGCTGTATCAGGACAAATTATTATTAGTATACTATCTCACTTGTATTTATGTATGTACATTGTTACACTTTAATTATAATGTATGTATATATAAAGATTGTTTTCATGAATGTATCATATTATTTTATTCAATGAGATAATGTTCAAATATAAAACTATAATTACTTCTATTTTATTTCCTTCGGAATTAAACTTGCATCACGTTAATTTATTGAACATATTCATTTGCTTTAATTGGGAATTTTATTTTCAATAATGCTATACAACAGTGTAACTTCTGTTATGGTTTACGATTTTGTTGTAATCTCGTTTTTTATTTATAGTTTAATTAATGTACCTTTTTACAAAAGTGACTATATACCATTTCGAGAAAAATTGTAACAAAATTACCACACAGCCTGAAAAACTCCTAAAAGGGCAATTTTATTTCAGGTCGGGGAAAACTTTAAAATCAAATAACTTTCAGATAATTTTTTCCAGAATTTCGAATATAGATACGAATTACCTAATAGCTTGAATACGGGAGAAAAGAATCCTGGGAAAACAAGAGGACCATTCATTACAAAACAAACTTGGACTAAATCATTTCATATATTTAAATAATGCTTAAATTAAACTATTTACAATGTCCAAAGACTTTTTTAAGTACAACAATGGAAGTTATTTTTTGAAATTCAGATATAATAGGTATACCTGTGCTGCCATTATAAAAATAATTTGCTCAAAATAGGTAATAAAATATAACATTTCTCTAAAAGTAGAGAAATATCGATAAGCATATATGTACATATTATAATGTTAAATGTACAATATTAGTCATTTTATAATGCATTTAAATAATGGTTTGTCGAAAACTATTCTTAATTAATCCAAAAGTATTGTAAGAGTTCCGGCGCCCTTATTTAGATTATAGATGTAATTCTATCTGCAACAACATAAACAATCGTTTATTAAAAATTATGTTTTTATACATAAAATTATTAATAGGTTACTTTGTGTTAGTATATGACGAAAAAATATATATTTGACATTTAATGCATTATAAATCTTTCGTTAATATTTTTGCTAATCAAAATTGTATCTTTGTATTCCATCATATACAACTATTTATTTGCTTAGTATTAATATGA
Organism: Invenusta paracnida; assembly: GCA_036023295.1. Taxonomy (NCBI): domain Eukaryota; kingdom Metazoa; phylum Platyhelminthes; order Proseriata; family Coelogynoporidae; genus Invenusta; species Invenusta paracnida. The sequence continues at coordinate 78 of JAYRBW010066152.1, read as the reverse complement.
CATACAGGGTGTCCCAAAAGTAACCGCACTCAAAATGAACACTTTTAATAACAATGTATATAATGTAAAATGTACAAA